>JAULBM010332079.1:0-12982 GCA_032357055.1 Geukensia granosissima
AAAAGGCTGACGAGCGTTCAACGGAGGCTGGCAAATTGAACACTAGCTAGCTATTGTTGCTAGCAAATTGCCAGCCTTGCATATAACTTTCGTCAGGCCGCTACTGTATTCAACAGATTTGTATAGTGGGTTTTTACTGCTGTTTTGTCAAACGACTGTTCCAGGTTTGGGGAAGGGTTGACCCGCCACATACTTATGTGCCTGTCCCAAGCCAGGAACATGTAGTCCTGTGGTTGTCTTTGTTTAATTAGTCATTGATTGTTATTCGTTTAGTATTTTTCGATAGAGCAGACCGGTTAACGTGTTTTATGAATAGTTTCACATTTTAAATTTTGGGGCGTTTTACAGCTTCCGTTATAGTGTGGACCCTGTTTCACTGTTGAAGTTCGTAATGGGACCTATAAAAATTAAATTCGACTGTCATTTTTGGATGGCTGTCTCATGGACAATCATGCCGCATCTCCATTTTTATATATAAACTTTAGACCTGCATAAATATAATTGCCTATTCCCTAGAAACTAATATAGCTCCTTAACAACTGTTAATTTAATTGATATTCCAAAATTACCTTGCCTCTTGTTTAATATGTATGTAAAAGGATATGTCCAGTTAAAAAATCAAGAAATGTTTAATTTCGGCAACAACTTGTATAGACAAATTCAGTTTTGTAATTCCTGTCTAAAAGCATCGCGCCAAACAATTTTAAAAATTACCTTTTACATAATCGCAGTTGGAGCGTTAACGTAGATGGTGAATCCTGGCATAGATACAATGCATATTGAAGATGATGATATAGAGCTCTTCTCAAGGATTTAAACCAGGTTGGAATACCACTCCTTGTGAAAAGCTCTAAATCGTCCCAAATAAAAAACTGTGTATGCATAAAAAATACTGCTCATACCTGAATATTATCAAAAATGTACATATAACAAAACATTAAACACAAAGACAAACCTCTGACCACAACCCCGACTTAGGACAGGCACATTGGCATGTAGTGGGGTTTAAATCACCCGACACTTATGACAGAGTAATGAGATTAACATGATTAATGAGATTTCGATTTTGTTTTAATCAATAAAACAGCTTCATTAGCCAAAATTTTTTTTTATTCCAGACTTGCTGTCAATTTATTGTAATTTAAATAATATAAAATCAAATATATTTGATGTTGATTTCTCTCCAAATAAAAATTCAATATAAAACTATTAAATATTTACATTTTGCTTCCTGGTTTAGTAATAAGTCTAATGTTTGTTTTAGTCAGCGAAGGCTTAGCATGGCCCAACAGAAAGATTTAAAATTACTTCCAGAATCCATAAATATTGAAACTAAGCTCGGTTTTGAATTTTTCATTTACAACTTATGTACAACATACAACTTTATATTTGCACATTATTTATGCTTTTTAATTTGAATTTGTCCATAGTTCAAAGTCATAATGAGACCCGTAAAATTTTGATAATTATTTCAACTTGTATTTGGTGAATGGCTATTTCATGGACCATTATACAAAATCTTCTGTTTTACTATTATAGAATTATGAGTTTTCAGGTATAATTGTCTATTAAACAAATAGTATATACATGTACATCCGCAGGTTACCTTGAAAAAGTGTTCAGTATTTTCGACGGTCCCACATGCACAGTCTGAATCTTCACACGGTAAATTTTCAAATACTTTATAAGTTATAAGAACTCGTATTTGTTTTCTACTTCCTGTCTATATATTATATAATTGGCATTTACACAATTCCATGTTTTCTTTGACTTCTCATGTTATCCAACACTAAATCCAATTGGGTGTGCTTGCATTGACAAATTGTAGTAAGGATTCCTTGGTTTCCTGATTAGCTGCTTTTGGGGCGTTGAAATAGCCAACAATAACTGCGAATTCCTTTTCGAGGTCGATACTTTTGTTTTATCAGGTTTTACTTTTAATTGTATTTGGTGTTGGTTTACAGTATCGTTCTCAATTGTTAAATCTATTTCAACCGATGTTTGTCAACCACGCCAAACATAATGTGTCTGCCTAAAACCAGGAACCTGTATTTTAGTGTTTGTCGTTGTTGAAAAGTTACTTATTGTTATTCGTTCACCATTTTTTAATAGATTAGGTCGATTGACGTGATTTAAGAATAGTTTTACACTTGTGTGTGTGTCTTGCTTTTTTTTCGGGGGGGGGGTGCTTTAAGAGCTTCCTTTATGGCATGAACTCTGGTTCGTTATTCAAGACGGTAGTTAGATCTGTAGAAGTTCAATTTCGCCTGTTATGAGGTGAATGACTGTTTCGTGGAAAATCATGTCACATCTCTGTTATTCGCATTTAACTTGAAAATATTAGCATTATGATTTCTTTAATTTGCCATTATTAATGTTGCAATTTCGTCAAAGGGTCGTGAATGATTCACTCACTCTACTGTTACAGGTCCAAGATTTAACAAAAAGGCACCAGAATGATAATTCTTTCAAACCATGTTTTTCTAAATTTCTAAATTCCAGGCTAATAATATATAGGATACTATATTCTTTTAGCCACATTTTTATACGTTCGCTTAATACTGAGGTCACAGAATGGTCAGAAGACATAATGTTTAGTTTAATGTCTATATAGTATGCTCTCGACCCTACAGAAAAGGCTTCATATATTATCTAATGCAATGGAATATTATGCATTTTCACATTTGTTTTAGACAGACTTTTGTGAATGATATAAATTATTTAATTTTTGCATTGTTTTGTTATTTGCTCACCAGATGTGCATGCGTCACCACATTTCTCTTTCTGTATTTTTGTCATGTCGTACCATTGTCTAGTAAAATTGCAAAGTTGAAGACATTCGTTCAAGGTATTGGCTCCTTGGTCACAACAAACAGGTAAATATCTTTGTCTTGTTCCGTCGCATGTCGAAGTACAAGTTGACCAAGTGTCCCAGGGATAAAAGTCACACGTTTTCATTCCCGTGTCACATTGTGCTATTGAATCATATACACACAGGGAAAGTAACAGTGTAAACCAAGATTTCTCCATGATATGGGACGCTGTTGCTTTAATAAATGCGTATGATGCCACTAGTTATGCCTGAAATGTGATGACAAAGCGGAAAAGTTTTTCATATATGTAATTTATATTGCCAACTTCCCGTTTGAGGTCAATATGACGATATCAGAGAAATTACAGCAATCTACAACTTATTAAAATAAAAAATCCAATAACAACACTTAAAATCTGAGGTTTAACATAAGTTGTTTTGAATTGAGCTATAAAATAATTTTTATCTAATATCATAGTTAAAAATGTTTGATTTAAAGATTATGCTCAAATTTTAAAATTTTCAGGATAAGCTATTTATTTCATTTAATATAACAAGAAACACATTACAGATAATATAATCATCCTGGAAGCTTATAGCAATTATGTTACATATCCTGGTAGATTTGCAATGATCGCCTTCTAAACTTAACGCGATTTACAAGAGGCACCATATTGGTTAATAAAAACATATATTCGAACATTTATTATTTATTTCATTAAATAAAATAAACCTTCATGGTAGATAACACTTTCTTTAATACACAAGATTTAAATTTGTAAAGTATTGCACTTCAAATGAAGTTTTGGTATCAACTTATAAAATAGTGATGTGTTCCTAAATGAAATTAAGGTGAATCTCGAGATTCTTTTAGATATGAGAATATGGCTTACATATTATTTTCAACTCAAAATGCAATTGCACGAAAACAATGATTTTTCAAGATATTACCTGGGTACCGGAGCGGTCTCCAGGGCTCGACCCACAGAGCTGACCCAGCGCGAATCCCAGGTGGCGGGTTAGGGAGGACCTCTCGTTGGGCGGGTTGCCAGGTCATAATACAGAAAGCCTGACCGTGGACCATAGTGATTGACGTGTTTGGAGAATGCCACCTTCTTGCACGTAAAAGATCCCGTTTGTAGTTTTCGAAAAAGAGTAATTTATGCCGCTACAAAAAGCAACATTTTATGTCCCTATCCAGCACTTCCTTTTTCCAGCGGCAGTCAAAACCGTTACTCAGTTGTGTCCCATCCCACCCTTTTTTGATATTGATAATTGTTGCACTTGTTCTAGTCCTGAATATGCATGAAATATTTGCCACTGGACGTTAAGCAACCAACAAACAATCAAGATCATTACAATTCCTTATCTCCAGATGCAACCAAATTATCAATTAATAGATATCTTAACAAGATCATCTGTACTTTATGTCAGAGTTTGTTGAAACGGGTAAAAAGGTTGTGAAAGAAAAGCTGTCTACGGTATTTTATCAAATAGTGTTTATTTTGTAGATTGTAAGTGCAAATTACTTGCAATTATAATTTTAGCAATTAAATTTTTTTCCAATTTTTTATAAATCGAAACAATGCACAAATGTTTTTCCAGAAACATTGAGCACATGAGAGATCAACACTATCTTTGAATATTTTGTGTACTTTGACACTGTACAGAAAATATAACAAATTTGTGGTTTGTCTCGAATGCGCTCATTCTTATCTGAACCAAAAACTGTTACAAAAATCGCCAATATTGTTTTGATTTATTCAATTTTTTTACATCACTAGATTGCTACAATTAAATAGTCTACTAAGTAAATTTTGAGAAACACATTGAAAGTTGCACGCAACTTTGGGCCAAAAAGTACCTGGATGCACCTTGTCATTTGTGTAATTTACTTGCACCATACATAAATACTTTTTCTAAAAGCTAAAGAAGGTAAAAAATTCTAACCTAATTTTTAATATTTACTCAATAAAATATTCTTTCTTACAGAATCAAAATTCATGTCTGTCAGTGTTTAATCCTTATTGAATTCAATGGGACAAATTCACTAGGTCTGACAATTGGCAACACATCCGTGGTAATCTGGAAACTTCCTTAAAAACCCGCGCGTTATCCGGAGTGGATATCGTTATAGTTTTATGTAGACTCAGCTTTAAAAGGAACATTTCGGCGGGGCGAAATCTTGCGGGTTTATTGTGAAATCATATTTTATTGCTTTATAAGCCCCCTCTTTTCGTTCACTTCAGTACGAGAGGGGTTAAACATGCCTCTGAGTAATTAACCCTCTCCTTGGGTATTGGTTTTGGAAAACGACAAAAAAAATCAAACTTGAAAAAAAAACTGTATAAGATTTAATTTTTGAAGTCGATGTAATGACAAATAAAAAAGGGTAAACAAGATGTACAGATTTCTGACAGCTAGTTCAAATCCAAAACACAAAATATAATAATAATTATATCATCAATAGTAAAAGAAAACAAGGTATTGGGCAAGTGTAAATAAAAAGTAACGGCAGCACGTAAGACGAAAATTTTAACAAATATTGACTGAAATAAGTTTTGATCGAATGCTGATACCAAAAAGACAATATTTAAACATCTTAAATAGTTTTATAAAGATAACTTTTATGTTTTACTTTATTCAAGTAACTGATCGGTACCAAAGGGTTGTGTTTGAAGGACGAGGGTCGTTAAGGCCCATTTTTGGCCAAAGAATTTGGCTAAAAAAATGAAAATTGGCTAATATCTATTATTTTATATTTTTTGTATTGAATAATGTCTCTAAAAATAAAATCCATCAGAATTTTAAGTTTAATTAGTTTTACAATGGTCACATGACATATGGAAAATGCTTTAAATGTGTAAATATTAAAGAATTAATTAATTTGATGCAATATTAAAAAGAATTAACTGTCATTATTTGAACTCTTCCCTGTGTGTCTGACTTGATCTCGCTTGATCTAATGTCTTTTGTATAATGACTCGATTTCTCGTCTTTACCTCCTTGATAAGAGGAGGTAAAGACGAAAAATCGGTCATGAACAAGTCAGACACAAAGGTAACAGATAAGATGACAGTTAACTGTTCTTATGACATTTTATTGACGAAAACAGAAAATAGGCTAGACCCAAGGCACTGTGTACAGTAAGAGTGATTTAACACCTCTTGAGGACTTGCATTTTGAGCTATCCCGTTAAAGAGTCGGCTCAGCATTTCAGACTGACACACAATGGGAAGTTACAAAGTATTAGCCATCATAAAGCTTGAATGCTATTTAATAAAGGTATAGTATAAGTTAAGAGACTGATGCCTCTTCACGCCTAATGCTTATAAATTGACAATATCAAATTCATTTTAAGGAAAAGGTTAACCTTTCAGAGTTTTAATGCGTGTTGTTAATTGTCGATTGAATGCAAATTCGGTGCAGAAAATTGTCATTTATAAATAAAACCGGTACTTGTTACAACTGGCAAAAAAGTGTCTGTTAATGAACACAAATTTTTGACCCGGTAATTCTATCGTTTTCAAAGTTTATAATACCAGATTAATGAATATAATATAAACTCTATTTCAAAACTTTGAATGGACACTTTAAAAATCATGAGCCGAGCAAATAGGGACATAAAATTTAGTCTTTGGTAGCGGCATAAACCTAGTCTTTTTCGAAAACTGCAAAAGGGGTCTTTTACGTGCAAGGAACGTGGCACTCTCTAAACACGTCAACGAGAATTGTCCACGGCCAGGCTTTCTGTATTATAACCTGGCAGCCCCCAACGAGAGGTCCTCCCTTATCCGCCACCTGGGATTCGCGCTCCGGAGCCCAGAAGAGCCAAAGAGACGTGCCCGTCAAGGAAAGTAACTTATTTTAAATACGAAATGAGAAATCGTCCCTCTGGTCGTATATTTTACAGTTTTGATCCTACCTTGTGGAACAGAAACATTTAAATCCAGAAAAGGACAACTGCTGATGTCCTTATTAGCTTTTTTAAAGTAAATTTTCTTGGGTAAATTGTAATGACGTATTTTAAGAAGTCCGGGGTATTTACTGCAAATATATCGTCAAGATTATTTAACATCTAGATCTCTATCTATTAGAACAGATTTAGAAGGATCATCGTGTAGTTTGGCTATATACTTGGATTCATAACATTCAAGTGTCAACTGTTTCATATGGTTTAATCAAAGGCCCTTACTTCAAAAGATTTTTTCACTCTCCAAATATAGTTAATACCATTATATTCAATCGATTTATTGCAGTATTTAATGATGAGTTCTTTTATTATACAAATTTTTGATGAATTAGTTAAATGACTGCAGTTACTATGTATCTACTACGTGTTGTATGTTAAATGGTTATTAAATTTCTCTGACAGTGACAAAAAAAAAATCCTCGATTGTTATGTTGAAATTCGCACGATATCAAAATATCGTACGTGGACAACGTAACTGTCCTATTATTGGACTGTCCTTAACATTATCCTGGATAACCAGTGACGAAAAGGACCAATGGGAGACGTCATGGTAAAACAAACTAAAAATTTGCACTGGTTATGAGACATTTGTGCTGCTCTGGTTGATATGTTAGGGGTAAAAATATTACTTTATTGAGCTATAGGCCTTTTTTTTTATTTTATGATTAACTGTTAATTACAAATAAAACCAAATAAAAGGCAAACTTTCTATAAATATACAATGGACAATGACTTCAATGTATTAAAAGGAAAAGAAGTTTTAATCTGTAATTTTGTAGGGGGAAATACTAAGGGAACGACCGTTTAACTTTGAGGGTTGTTATGGTTTTCTTCTCAGACAGACTTTTTTAAGACTTTCGCAGTGATTAGTCGCTATTTTTTACAAAATTTAACATTACACTATAAAGGAATTAGACTGGCTTCAGATTATATTTTTTGTTGCCTGTCCATCCATCAGAATATTTTTTACCCCTCACGAGTACAATAGTCGTTACCTAAGTTATAATTTTAAAAAGTTTAATGTATTCTAAATATTTCTATATCCGTTGAAATGTATGTACTTTTGCACATTTCAAAATTTTCAGTTTCTGGTGCGACTTTATAAATATGAAAGCAAGGGGTGATCCTAAACTGATTTACGATAGTTGCATCAATACCACTAGCTAGTATTTTAGATTGTATAAAAATGAAAAGATGTGGGGGTAACTGACAGAGAGACTGCACTCCAACCAAATGAAAAACAGAGGAAATTAACAAATCTAGAGGTATCCTTGGGAAAAGCTCAAAATAAAACATGTGTATATAGATCCGTAAAATAATACTGCTCCTGATGTACCTGAATATTATCAAAAAGTGAACATGTAACACAAGGACGAACCTATGACCACAATGTCTGGCTTGGAACAGCCACATGAGACATGTGGTGGGGTTAAAATATTTTAGTGTGATCCAAAACCTTCCCAACGAGTGGCCAAAGGAAAAACCAAATGAAATAAAAGCAGTTTCGTGCCTCACGAGTTCGTGTAGGTCTTCCTATTTTTGCCCCTAGAGTGTCTGAAAAACGGTGAATCCAGAAAAGATGTGAATTGTGTCTTTCTTGTATATATTCCATATTCCATATAAAAATCAAACAGAAATTCACCCAATCCGACTAGGAAAAACATGAATTACAATAAATATACTTAATAAAAATACATTCAAAATACCTCTCTACTAGATGTTTAAAGTTACCGAAGGCAATCCTTAAGATAATACATCAAGCCTCTCAACACGAGACAAACACAACTACGATTTAATACTGTTGTCAATAAACGTGGTCGAGGAAAGACGTGATGGATACAGTGCCAAATTGATTATTTCTCTGTATCTGTGTAAGGTAACGATAAGTTTATTAATATCTGTACCAACAAAATCACCATATTAAGGGGCAAATTGCACGTCCTTGTCAAGAAACGGAAAGTTAACTATATGAAATGAAAAATCTTCGCTTTTATCATAAATTTGAGCGCAAAAACAACCCTGTTCAATTTTTAAATCTAAACAGAGCCTGGTTTCAGCATTATTTAATGTAAGTTCTTCTGGATATATTGCTTTTACAAATTTTTTTAAACTCGGATTATTTAAAGCTAAAACCTCACAAATTTAAAGTATTATTAAGCTTGTCCACTAAATTCTGTTTCGAAGAGTCTTTTTGAATTTTTGCCATAAACTGCGATTCATAACAATATAAAAATAAATTTTCGATGAGAGGAACGCAGTTAGTTACCATCTGTATGCTGACTATCTTCCGATAGACCACGTTGCTAAATGGTACATATATATTATTTATATATCAAAAAATAACCTATCATTAGCAGAATTAACACCAAAAACTTAGAACATCCGAGATCCAAAGGTAGAAGAAGTTATTAAATATAACAATTCGAAATAGAATGTCTTATCCAACGGCAAAGACAGCTTACTACGTGTGATACATTTCATTGGGTTATGTTTATATTAATACCGCAAATTCTAGCATCACAGTATACGTGATCACTTTCATCCCAGATAAGTCTGACAACTAGGCCATGTGGGCTGTACTATACCGATCGAGGACCAATAGACTTTCATAAGTTGCATATATAGACCACATAGTTTTAAAATACTTATAAAATATATAATGTTGAATATATATAGTGAATTCGTTTATGCCTAATAGGAATTCCAAGAATAACCTCTCGTCAGAAGCATTAGATATAAGGGAAAGTCAAGATCAAAACATATTCATATAAAAAACATTCAAATCGAAGAAGAAAAATAAATAAATAAATTTAGCGGAAAGGACGTCTACTTCGTGTGTTACATTTATAAGCCTATCCGTAATTTCAGGTCTTTAAAATTAAAATAATAATCAGAAATTTTTGTAAAACAAATTCCAACATCATTTACATTATACCTAAAAAGTAAATAAACCAAACATTTCTGCAAAGTGTGGTAATAAAAAAAGAAAATAATACAAAATACATATACTAAATTAAATGACATAATTATAACATCATCAAGTGACACGCTTTATTCTTTATTTTTAACTAAACCTAATTTTTTTCTTTTCATTTTCTGATAATATATGATAAAAGCCAACTTTTTCTATTTCATTTTAGTATTCAATCGTTTTATGTTCCCTTTCTGGAAAAAATGTACTTTTCCCGTATATTTAAAATTATTAGTAAATGGAGGCCTACCTTGCAAAAGAAAACCGTGTCATAAACTGTTTGAAAAACCCAATTTAGGTTATGTTTTGGTAAAGAATAAAAAAAATCTATAAATTTTCAATTAGACACCCCAACCCCTTCAGTTTATAAAAGATTTTTACGTTTCTTAAACCAAGGCTGGCGATTTGATAAGATAACAACTCCAGGGAGATTGAACTGATTGCTTAACGTCCATCGGCAAATACTTAATGAATATCAAGCTCGAAAAATATTAAACAACTATCAAATTAAACTTAAAATAAGTGGGCTGACACATAATGACAGAAAGTGTTTAAAGAGAGAAGTCATTTAAACATTTGTAATAGCTGGAGTAATCTTTAAACGGGGTTTAAAACCCAATGTTTTATACCTAAGCAATCATAGACACAAGAAATCAGAAAAGGACTATGTACATTAAGGGCCTTATTTGGCCCCTATTTCTGCCGAAAATTGAAAACAATTATAAACTAAAATCTTTTAGACCGAATTTAAGGATAATGATGAATACCAGATAAAAACTCATAAGCATCAGCTTTTCTCTGGTGGCTATGTCATACTGACGTCACAAAGTTAAGCTAATCGTACTATTTTTTTATATTTGTTACATTTTTGCTTAATTTTAGGCGGTTTTTGGTGTGGGAAACATCGAGCGCATGCGAGTGTCAATTTTTAAAATTTAAATTTTTAAATGTCTTGACAATAAACAACTTTCAGTAAAAAAATTTGATTGGCACACACATGCGCTCTATACTTTTAAGACATAAATTTACTGTGAAATGGTCGATTAATCGTTGTATTTCTCAGAATATACAATTTTCGCTCACTTTGAGGTCCTTAAATTTGCAAAAACAGATTTTTTACAAAAAAATGATTTTATGCCTTGATAAGACTACAATTTGACAGTGGTTTACAATATTTTTTATGTAGATCAGTTTAAATTCATATTTGGGAGGCCAAATAAGGCCCTTACTGTACATAGTCCTTTATCAAAATGAATGCTTCGTAAGACTCTCAGGTATCGGTGTGCCTAGCAACTACTTATCTCTTGAATCGTAACAGCAAAACCAATTAAATTGAAAAACTGGAATAATTATTAATCTAAATTTTCATACAAATAATGTTAACCATACAATACTCAGATCATTGGACGGAAAATAGTGTGAAGCTGTGAAGGCAAGTAATGGCACTTAATATAATCTTGACATGGCATGTATAATATCATTAAAATCCACTACGAGTTATGGTTGTCATAATTTTTCAAATATGAAAAGTAATGATATGGCGTAAATGTCAAGGAGAACACAGCACGTCTCACCAATCAGATATCATAAGTTAAAATCAAGGCCTTCAAAATGGTTGGAATCCATTTGCTTACAACGAGATCTACATCGCCCTACTTAAGAAAAGTGTAAATGTTAAATGTGAAAGGCTATTGTCCTCGTCGTTAACCATTTATCAATTGTTAAATATAGGGCTTCATTCAAAGCCGATGTCTCCAAAACTTAATTTATGCAAGCCTATTTATTGCCATTTTCAACCGACCAACTGAAAATCGAAAGTAGTGGATTGACTAACCCAAATATATACGATAAACAATAACTAAGTTAAACGATACACAATAACTAAGTTATACGATACACAATTACTATTCTATAAATTACACTATTCACAATGTTGATATAAACAAGAAAAGATATGGGTATAACCCATATCTAGCTATTCAGTCTAGATATTTTAAATGATTAACATCAATTCCTTTTACATGAGCAGATGTGTAATATGTAATGTATTCAAAAATAATACACTAAGGACATGCTTATTGAAAACTAATATTAAAAAATTGTAGCTAAATTTATCCTTTACCAGCTACCTCATGAAAATAAGTTAAACACATTTATAAATGAATAGCTTATAATATGGAATCTTTGGTGTGTGCTTACTGATCAGTTAAACCATACTGCATACTTTACATGCCTGTCACATTATGAAACATGTCATTTTTGTATTTGTTTCTTTTTTTTGTTTCCAATGGATTTGGACGATTGTTCTATTTCTAGAATATTTTAGGGTACCTTTTAATTAAAGCTAACTATAATGTATTGCGGTTCGTTGTTGATGTTAAATGAATGATCTTTACAAGTGCAAATTCATACCATCTCTCTCTTATGTATATTCTGGATATTTTGGGAACAGTAGAATAAATTATAAATCATTTAAAACACTAGAGTAAACTGTTACAATATTAAAATGTTTTTATCAAATATACTTATTTATTTGAGTTATAATAAATAATGTCCTATCTTTTGTCACTCACAGTAAGGACAAAGTAACAAGAATAAAAAAAGGCAGTTACGGTAGAAAAATTCTGTTATAATTTTTAGTTTGTCCACTTTCCATGTGGAAGCAAGTGACATCCACTGTGACATTGATGTTCATGATTTACAAATGAATTCTGGTCTAATGTTATTCGTAATGAAAGTAAAATAGTGGAACTAAATACTGATTATTTGTATGCTGTAATTTTAACATGTAGGAAAGTAACAAAACATTTATATCTTTTTTCAAATAAATGTAGTACTTGTAATACATTATAAATGTTAAAGAATTTACATAGCACACTTTAAATTTAGTGCAGTCAATCAAGCAAATTTTGCCCTTAAACTCAAACTAATTGCAACAGTAGAAATTAACACATTTTTGTGTACAGAATAGTTTAAAGGTTAAGCAGAAAAAATCCCCAATTTAATGATGCAGGTAAAACGAGTAAGAGACAAAAGAAATTTCTTATAGAACTTTGCAGTAAAAAGGGGAAATAACCCCGTGAAAAATCATTGAAAAATCATTGAAATTAATAATAAAATCTTAATTACATTTTTTTTCTGTTTAAAAAAACTGTGGACAAAGTTGTTGTTGTTGTTTTTTTTTTTTTTTTTTTTTTTTTTTTTTTTTTTTTAAAAATACAACAAA
>JAULBM010332090.1:0-12982 GCA_032357055.1 Geukensia granosissima
GATGGAAAAAAATAATTGTACAACTTTTTATAACCAGAAAGTATTATTTTAACAACCATGTTGAATTGTATATATATATGTAGACATTTGATATTTATTTTTTGAAGCGGCAAGAAAACTGGCGCATGCCAAAAGGAATTTTATTGCACATTTAATCACTGTTCTGTTAATATACGGAAATAGGAACGTCATATTAGAATGCAAAATATAACAAAATTTTTACATATAAATTTTTTAAAGAAAGAATATGTTGAAGATCTTCTGGGGACCTCTCGATTTCCACTCTTTTTCCAATGGTTGGAGTCTGCCATTTATCCCATATCTTTTCATTTTCATAGTCAGAAAGACAACATCTATATCTTACAAAAGTTTTAACAAATATTCAAAAGCCAAATTGAACTGAGTGTAAAGTGCATTTCTTGATTTACCTTCACCAGACATGCTAGGAAGATCATTCTGTAAGAAAAGTAACTTAACAGGTAACAGGAAACAATAGTTGAAATGTTACAATACTTTTCTCTTGTAAAATGTTGATTCCTTTCTTGTAAATTATAAATACTTGTGACGTGGCAATTTGATCAGACGTGTGTGTACATCATTTCAGATTGATGATCCCGGCAAAAAGTAAGTTTAATTTACAAAATCCATGAAACAGTTATGGAACAATCCCAATGTGAATTATTATTTATAAATATACCACTCCCAACTGACATGGTTCCTACCAACTCACTTTTACGATGACAGCTTTACGTCCAGCAAATCGACCACTCAATACCAGAACCACCTTGCCTGTTTTCATAAACTTGCCCATGGCTGAAAAAAAGAACATATGCATCATGTACATGTAAACACAAATCAAGTGTTAAAATCCTTTTAAACTGGTTTTGATATGTTTTCTCTTATGATTTGGGCATTTACTATCTGTTATATGAATCACATACTGAGTTTTCTCTATTAATCACTAAGTGGTGAAGCAAATACTAGTACCTATCATTAGATAAATTTTTTTGGGTCATTTCTTTCGGTTGATCTGGTAATTTCTTGCTTTATGAGATCATCATTTACTTTGTTGTTTTGATTTCAGCTGCTTGTATCATTTCAATCTGCAGACAGTCATTTTTTTGTCAACAAATAGGCCATAAAACTAAAATTAATTTTAAGAGAAACAGATTTCTCCTATTAGCATGATTAAGCAATTGGTTAAATTTGAGTAATATTTTTTACCCATGGCCACCATTGGTTACATTTCTGTGTGGGATTTCGTGTTTTTTTCAATAGAGTGAGTTCAATGTTATATTTCATGATTTGTTTCACACTTTGTATTTTTGGGACCTTTACAGCTTCCTTTATGGTATGGAACCAAATTTTCCAGAAATTTAATGCCTTACATTCATGTACATTATTAGTATTAGAAATCAACCTCTGAAGTGGGACTTCGAGAATTTTGCACATAAAAAAAACAACAGAAACAATTCAAACATTGAAAGAAAAGACAAGTTCAGATCTATATACATGTAAAAAGCCCTTCCACGTTCAACAGAAACTTCTAAACTTTTACTTCACATTGTCATAAGAAATTTTTTCATTTCCAGCTCTTTGACATAAGCATTCTAATATTAAATACATTTAATGATCATGATGGTTAAATCTATGAAGTGACCACTTCAATTGAGGAACAACATATCCTAGACAGACCAGTCTCCAGAGTCTTCCCAAAAGTTAGAATTTTGTGTCAGTTATCGGTCAGGCCAGCTGAGGAAACCTGCCTGACCGAACAAATTTGTGACCGAAATTTTGTGTAAAGGGACAAAATAGTTCGATAGTTTTAACATGAGTCTCTGTCTGAACGACCCAGTTCTGTCTAGAAAATCGCTGTATTTGACACATGATCCAGAAAACGTAGGAGCTGGGAATATATATTGTGGAAACTTAGATTAATGGGCAAAATAATATCGAAGAAAAACTATTGTTCTCTTGAGAAGTAATCTACTTATAATTAACATCGATCAAGACAAACATATTAATATTGGCGATGTATTGAATATTTAAAAGCTTCTTAACCAGAGTCGAATGATGCCCAAGAACTATGTGTTTTTCATCGCATGACGTGAATGCAGTCCAAACATTGAGCCACTGTTGACAACCTACGGTTTTAAAGATTCATTTAATTTTAAATGGCATGGTAAAGGACGTTAAATGAGAATGATGTTGATGGATTTTCAACATCAAGGCATGTCACTTGCCTCAAATTAATGGCCGTCGATTAGAAAAAGAAAGTCTCGAGAGGAACGAGAATTAACGAAAATCAAACTCACCAAAAACGAATACGGTGACAAGTGCTTTCAAATTTTCCGGATATTATTGCTTTGTTGTCTGGAATTTTACAAAGAATTGAATAAACTGACTGAATATAAAATAAAAATAATAATAATAATAATAATAATAATAATAATAATAATAATAATAATAATAAAAAGAAAAAAAAGGGATCTTGTATATTATTGTAAATTCAAAATTCTTTACTACCGCGTAATTTGGCTAAATTTTTAATCCATGTATCAAGAAGAAATTCATACGGTTTGACGGACGTGTCTGATGAAGGTTTATCCAGAAATGCTCTTTGCAAGCAGTTAAATTTGGCTATTGAATATTTGTTGTTGTGGATCGTGTAGTCTTTCTGGAATATGTCTTCTTCTAAAAAGGTAGTCTGAAATATTTATCAAACCATGCAATAACACTAAAAAAGTTTTGGTCGTGGCTGGGAATAAAATAATCCCAGGTCATGGCAAACCAATCACGAATAATAGTACACTGATAATCAGCATCGTAGCTAGACTTGCAATGAAGAAGCACAAAATCAGGAAAAGAGTCTTTTGGCACACAAGATCGCAAATTAATCTACCAAAATGCCTTGCAAGTGGTTCCGACAAAATTTCCCTCTAGATGCCAATGAATTTTTAATCAAAAATCAAAACCTTATATCTATAACATATGAATATATTGAGTTTAAGGACTTCGCTCTGACACACAAAAATATGGTGGAGTTGAATAGAAAATTGTAGAAATACTTAACTTTAAAATCGACATTCATTTTCAGGTAAAATGATATAAAATGTCGTAAAAATAATTTAGATTTTCAACAGACCATTTTCTTACAGATATAAGCAGCGGCAAAATGAGGCGACCGTTCAACTGGTTATATTAATCATCAAGTGATATATTGGATTGCTTTAAATCGAGATTCCAAGCACATCATGTACCAGAAACGAATTCTCTTTGAAAGATGTGTTTAATACCCATGCGAGAGATCAAAAGTGCATAGTCTAAGATACCAGACAAATTTGATACAAACTAGAAGATAAACTGGAAAAAAGAACGAAAAACAAATCGTGGACTTTACGAATTAATTTACAAAACAAGAGTAGGATCTGGTGCTTCGAGATGGTAAGCGACAAGCGTCATGGAATCCGTTAACTCTAATCCTTGTTTACGTCAATTCAAGAAGAAGTTGACTTCTTCTCGAATTGGCGTAATTCAACAATAAGTAGAAACTTGTGAAACTTATTGTAGAATTACCGGTAATAGGTACACAACTTTTTGAGATACACTGATTCCATATGGATCAACCAATTCAAGATGCAGACCTCGAAATCTGAGAGGGAACCAATCAATTTGATGGATGTACATGTATCGATACCTGGAACAGGTGCAAAAGTATCGCACCAACTGTGGCACATAAGCCCCGTAGTAGGTTTGGTTATTTAATAAAACATGTTCGAATGCGGCTTCCATGATGATTTCGTAAATTAATGCCAAATAAAATCTTGAACGTCCAAGAATCACCATCCCTCTATACAGGTTGATGCAATTTGTTTCAGTTGAACTAATTTCCCATAATCCATGTAATCCTTATGTTTAAACGAAGTTTACTTTTAAAAGCAATCTTGGTTGCAAGAAATAGTTTTAAGATTTGACAACCAAAGGACCATTCCACAAAATTATACGGATTTTCAAAACAGTTTAAGAAGATAAATTTAAAATCCAAAACAATCATATTGGGGTAAGGATTGGGGTTCCTAAAAATATTTTAAGAGAGGAGCGTAGGTAGTTAAGGATTGAGCTGATCTTGATCTAAGCTTTACATGTATACCTAGCTATAGGCTAAGCTGGGAATGTAAATCCTTCTTTAAATAACTAAGAGTTTTTTTCCGTTTTTTCATAAACCCAAGTGCTAGACCAAGTAATATGCTTAAGAAAATATCATCATCAATAATTAATATTATTGACATGACAATATTTCACAAGTCTGTCTATAACAATAGAGATAAAAAGTTTACATAAACAACTAATAAAAAATTTAGTAACAACAATGCCTCTGGTGTTTAGCCAAATTCTGACGCGGGTAAATGTGTTCACCATGATGAAATCTGTGATGATTTTTTTTAGGAAATTCGTTATCTCTTGTAGGAATTTGGCCCCGGCCATTTAAACTAATTTTGAAGTTAAAGTTTTTATAAAACCAATGGATGGATTTAGATGAAACTATGCATGATTGTTCCTTAGGGTATTATACACAAAGTTTATGCTTCGATTTTTGATCCGTCGCATGAAAAACATGACTGCTGTTACTAAAAATAGAACATAGGGCCGGGTCTGACAAAAGATCTTCGCATATATCTCAAAAACTTTTAACTTTAGCCAAATAAATACAGGGTAAATGTGTTCAGGGTGATGAATCTATCAGTGGTGTTATTTTTGTAGGAGTAATGCCCCTTTTTAGACGTTTTTACTTTATTTTGAAGTTATAGTTTTAAAAATCTTCGTCTCGGAAACTACTGAATGGATCTAGATGAAACTTTGTATGGTTGTTCCTTAGGGTATTCTGCACAAAGTTTATGCTTCGATTTTTGATCCGTTGTTATACTAAATATAGAACATAGGTGTCTAACAGAAGATTTACGCATATATTTCAGAAAATGTTAAATTTAGCCAAATTCTGACTAGGGTAGAGGGTTCAGCATGACGAAATCTATCTGTGGTGAAATTTTTGTGGAATTCCGTTATTTCTTGTAGGAGTTGTGGCCCTTTTTAAGTTTTTTAAATCTAATTTTGGAGTTAAAGTTTAAAAATTCTTCTCCTCTGAAACTTTTGAATTGATTAAATGAAACTTTGTATGATTGTTTCTTAGGGTATTCTGCACAGTTTAATGCTTCGATTTTTGATCCTTTAAAGGACAATGGCTGCCGTTACTAAAATAGAATATAGGAGTCCGACCATAGATTTTCGCATATGTTTCAACCTTTAGCCAAATTCTGTCAAAGAGTAAAAGTGTTCAGCATGATGAAATCTATCTGTTGTGAAATTTTTGTAAAAATCCCTTATCCGATTTTGGAGTATTGTCCCTTTTTAGACGTTTTTCACATTATTTTGAAGTTATAGTTTTAATTAAAAATCTTCGTCTCGGAAACTACTGAATGGATTTAGATGAAACTTTGTATGATTGTTCCTTAGGGTATTCTGCACAAAGTTTATGCTTCGATTTTTGATCCGTTGAAAAACATGGCTGCTGTTACTTAAAATAGAACATCTACCAGAAGAAAGTTGAAAAAATTAAATAAATCTGTAGTGAAATTTTCAAGGAAGTTCCTGAACTATTGTTGGAGTTTTCCCCCTTTTAGGTGTAAATTTAGCTAATTTTGAAGTTATAATTTAAAAAATCTTCTCCTCTAAAACTTCTGAGCCAGTTGTCCTCTACTAAAATTTTATAAAACATTCCTTCCTTGCAAGCATTAGTGAGGAGTCTTTGTCAGGTGAGCGATACAGGCTCACAGGAGCCTCTAGTTTCACTGCTATTTTAAACTGGTTTTTACATACAAACTGGCCGTATAGAGGCATGGCATATCAGCGTTCTTGAAGACATTATAATAGCATTTGTTAATGAACCCATATAATTGATCCTACTGTGGCAAATTAATCTATGGTTAAGTTAAGTGATCTTCACTGAAGAATTAACAGGTTTGACAGTATCACAGTAAACCACGTTTAACTGAACCGAATACTCAGTGTTCAGTCAAAGTTGTGGTTTTTTTCAGAGATCTGTATAGAACAGGTTTCTGGTTTCAGTATTCAGTTTAGACAGATTTCTGGTATAATGAAGAGTACTGGTAACTCAAATTTCAGTTACGACTGGTTTTTAATTCTCTTATACTCCAGAACAGACTGATTTATATTGATTCTAAGTTCAGTTTCTGTTTTACTCTAGGTCAGTTAAGACAAGTTTTTGGTTCACACAAAGTTGACAGGTTTTTGGTTTACTATAAGTTAAGACAGGGTTTTGGTTTACTCAAGTTAAGTTTAGGTAGGTTTTTGGTTTACTGTGGGTTCAGTTTAGTCTGGTTAATGGTTTATAGTTTATTCAGCTAAGTCTGGTTTATGGCTAAGTTTACAATCAGTTTATTCAGGTTTTTGGTTTATTCTGGGTTCAGTTCAACCCGGTTTATGCTTCACTCTGGATTCAGTTCAGTCCAGTTTTTTGCATTACTCTAGGTTCAGTTAAGTCAGTTTTTGGTTTATTCTGGGTTCAGTTAAGTCAGGTTTATTGTTTAATGTGGGCTCAGGTTTTTCTGGTTTATGATATAATTTAGGTTCAGTTTAATCTGGTTTATGGTTTACTCTGGATTCAGATTAGATGCTTTTTTGGTTTACTCTGATTCCAGTTTTTGTTTACTCTGGGTTAATTCAGTTAAGTCTGGTCTTTTGTTTACTTTTTGGTTTAGTTTAGACTGGTTTATTGTTTAATTTGGGCTCAGTTTAGTCTGGTTTTGGTTTACTCTGGGTTCAGTTTATCTGATTTTGGTTTTATTCTGGTGTCAGGTTTTGGTTTACTTTGGGGTCAGTCAGACAATTTTCTGTTTTACCCCAAGATCAGTTTATTAGTCAGGTTTTGTTTTTTTCCAGGTTCAGTCAGACAATTTTCTGTTTTACGCTAGGACCAGTTTAGTCAGATTTAGGTTTTTTGGTGTTCAATTAAGACAAGTTTCAGTTTTGACAATTTTTGGTTTAATCTGGGTTTAACAGGTTTTATTATTATATACCGGAAGTGGTAAATGCAACCAACATCCAATAATGAAGGTGAAGGTATAACAGCAGAGCATGATTTGTTCCTAAAATTATCTTGTATATCACAACATTGGATTGAAACCTTCATACCAAAAACCAAGGTTAAACCAGCTGTTCTAAGGCATATCATCCCTAATGCAGCTAGTGGGGTATGTTTGAACCTGTTATAATACTGCTCCAAAACCAAGGAAGTTACAACTTCAAAGGAAAGACAGCAAATCAAGTGCAATTTTTATTCACATTTTTGCATTATGAAGCATTTACAAATAAAAAAACATAAAATGCAGCAATAACCTTGTTTAACAAAATTAGATTTTTGAATAAAACATATTTACACACTGAGGAGCACTTATAAATAAAATGTATTCTATGTAAGTTATGATTGAATGTCCCATGTATATATCGTTACAAGTTTTTTACTCTTTTTCAAGACTGTCTACCTTAATTTAAAAATGAATATTGAACTAAGAAAAAAGTTTGCAACTCAAGGAGCACAGTTTGTGTCCATAAGAATTTCTTTTTATAAAGGGCTTCAATTTTTTAAACAATATCATAAGTTAATTCAAAAATGTGTTGCTTCCCAAGCCATTGTCTGCATAGAGTAACAGTCTCCTCCAAACATTTTTGGAAATGTTAAGAATGAGATTTTCATATCATTTTAAAAGTCAATGTCAGTTATAAGTAACCAAAATATTCTTACATGTAATTACTTTGTAACAAAATGCTTATTCTGATAGGATTTTAATATAAATCATATTGTCCAAATATGAAATACAATGAAAATGACCCACCCTGAAAAAGAAAAAAAGGAATAGGCACTTATCCTCAACCTTTCACTTAAAATGAAAAGCTTCATTTAAATGCCACAATAAACAAAAGAATCTATGTGATATTTTATTCAGTACGCAAGAAAGTGATGAATTAGAGTAATCTCAATAAAATTCCTTATTTTTAAAGTAAATTTCTTTTTCAAATTAAGCATCTTTCCAAGCCAGGGGTTGTGGGTCCACTTTACACTTAATACTAAAAATCCTCAAGTTACCATAATTTTAAATGAATAAGAAAGTTCTCTAACACTAGGTAACTATAAAAAATTTTGACTTTGCAGAGATGATTGATGCTTTTTAACAGAATAGAGAGAAAAAAATTGGGATGGTATTATATTATGGAAAACATTTATTAGAGACCATTAATATATCTAATTTGTTAGTTTTTTTGGGGGGAGGGGGGTTTTAACATTTGTGAATTTCATGAATTTGGCTCCTGCCATAGCTTAAACACTTCTTTTATAATACAATAAACAAAAAGACCATGTATGGTAACACCAAATAATTTAGCTGTTTAATTTCATTGGATCCTAAACATTCTGATGAATGACCCATAAAGGTGGCTTGTAGACAAACAACCCTGGCTTGAGAATATGATAAAATATACAATACAAGACAAACTTACAACATCAATATGATAAAACTGGTATAATGCTTCATTGCAACACTGGAATATTGACAGGTGCTCTATAACTACACTAACAATGTTTATTCCCCACAGAAAGAGGATGTATAAATAAGTTCTCATAATTTATTATATTCACTAAATATTTCATTTATCACCACAAAATTTGATAAAGTTCACCAGGAGTTTAATTTGGATGAAATAATTATCGACAATGTTAAAAATGTCTAAATATTGAATGAAGGAAGACTCAAGGGGATTTGTTTTTTTTTTAACAGATGGTCCAGGGAAATATAGACAATTATGAAATCCTTATTTCAGGCTGTACTGTAACAGGTTAAGAGGTCAAGTTATTAGCCAAAGTCTATAATTTTATAAGAGTGGCAGGATAATCTTTGTTAGAAAAAATATCTAAAAAAAAATGCAATTTTGATCTTGATATTAATATTTTGAAAAAAAAAATAAAAAATAAGGATTTATTTTAGTTTGAAAACTATTGATTTATTTTTGCTATGTTGGATATGTAGTTTTGATAAAAAGTTTCACTGAAAGATATCATAAATAAAATCAAGATAATGTATGAATAATATGAAATGTAATTATCCATTACTGAATGTGAGCAGATTTTATATGTTTATATAAAAGCAACAAGTGTATCTATATCCGAATAATATTTCAATATTCAAACATATTGAAGTAATCAATAAATTAATTATTCCATATAAATAGTGTAACTTAATCAACATTGTTGTTAATTATTAGCATATTATTCTGTACAATCAAAATAATATCAACAGCAATTAGAGATTATTTAAAATGTTTTCTTGGAGATCTTACAGGGTTGTCCCCCTTTTGAGCAGTCTTATAAAATTATTAAATTGTACCAGGTACAAAAATAACTTAAAAATTCTTCACAATCATCATAATTCATTAATCAGAATTATAAAACCCTCTTTTTTATTCAATTGCTTTCATTAATTTGTTTGTGCATCTTCAAACCTAATTTTGACACTCAAAAAAATAAATTTTAAGTTTTGGATTTTTTCAATATACAAATTTTAACATAATCTTTGCTAAAAATGATTTATTTATACTCTTATTACTGTATAATAACAGAATCTAATATGGCAATTGTGAAATTTTTGGTGATTCCTGAACCAAATAGTAAACAGTTTTGAATGGGTCCATGGACAACAGCTGTTTTGTTTGATGCATGGGATTGAATTGTTGCCCAAAGCCATAGGCTGATGGAAATAGTTCTAGAACTGTTGCCCGCTGCTATAGAAAATTATTACTGTTGCAAAACAGTTACAATATTGATGTTTTATTGCAATAACATTTCATAGGAGGATTTTATAAAAGTATAACAATTTTCACTGTTTAATTTTATTCCATCTTCCAAAGAATGACTACTGTTAGGAAGAAATCATATTGTTTTAAATATATAAAACATGAAAAGAAAAGTCAACAAAAAACACTGTCTGACACAGCATTAAATCTCAACAAAACAAAAGTATCAGACTAGTCTAGGATTGCACATTATTAAGAGGAGCATGATGAGTTATTTCACCTTACCAATGAATCTAAATTAAAAAATATTTTCTATATAACTTAAGAGTATTATTTGCCCATAGGACAGGTATGGGCTGTTAAGGTAATGATGGACCTGAAAAAAGACACAGTACAAGTCATCCTTATACTTCAGTACAAATATTAAATTAATCCAACATATTCAAGCTTAGAAATCATTGATGAAAAAAGGACAGACAGACAAACATGTACGTACGATAAGGGTAAAACCTAATCCCTCCAACCCCGGTCATCTAAAGGTGTGGGGCAAAAAAAGACAATTAGATTTCATCACAAGGCCATAAACAAGATTGGGATCCCACTCATTATGACAAGCTCTTGACCAATAAAATGTGTATATTTCAAATTTAGCAAATCCTGTTTTTATTATTATCCATGTAAATACAATAAACAATGTGAAAGGCAAAGACAGACAAATGATCTAAACTCTTTACTTTTATAACATAAATCTGCAAAAGGAAGTCTGTGCCAAATTGTCTGAGGACCTATCTGTCAATAGGACAGACAACCTGAGAGGTTTTGTTGGTCAGAAATATTTTTTATATGACCAAAAATTTCTACTACAGAAGTTATATGTGTCAAAAAAATTAATAATGGAACCGGTCACGGAACAAATCGGACATTTGGTCTTGGATAAGATCGTCATTTGTTGTTCAGACTAAATTTTACCTTTCAGGACCGTCTGACCGACAACATTAGGGAAAGACAGAAAAGGGGATAATTTATAATGTATTAACATCAGCAAGGGACACAATTCATGCATGGTCCTCATTAACAAAATCACAAAAATACATTTTACAGTGTACAAATCAACATAAATTACATAAAGAGTGAGAAAATACAGCTAAGGTGATTAAAACAATGGAGGACACTTTGTTTTATATACCTCCTTTCATATATTTTGATATAAAGCTACACATCAGCACTTAAATCTATAAATAACTGTTCAACAATTGAACACAATCTGTTAACGCTTCAGTTAACACTAACAACATATTGTTAACATTTCTGTTAGATGTGGCCCCAAAGTACTAAAAAAATATGGTGGCAACATGAAAAATGAATGATTGTGAAACTGAATATAAATTCAGGATTTTTGAGCTAAACTACATAACAACTAAAATGATAGTGCACAAACTTGACACAATGAGAAAATACACTTTAATAAACTGGGCAAGATCCAGAGCACTTTATTTTTGAATTTTACCAAAGAATTCTAAAAACAAAGGGTCAATACACTAGGAGAATGTTTTGAAATTCTGTGTTGAGCATGGATCCAGAAACTGCTGTATTTACCAGACATGTCCGATATTCTGGTCATTTTGTCTGATAACAAAATGATCAAAACGGACATCAAAAATTTTATCATGCAAGTTTATTTGGAGCCAATTAGAACACTGTTGTGATGTTTCACCATCCCCCACCCTTTTACCTTGAAACCTATACCAAGGATATGCTCACTTCATATATAATCATTAATTTTTTTTTTCTTTATGTAAGCTATTTTATTACGATGAATGAATAGTTCATTTTAGTTCTCAAAATGAAAGTGCTCATATAAATAAAAACTGTCTACAAAATTGTAAAAAATGTAGTAAAACAACTGCTATTACAAAAATAAAAATGAAAAAAACAATGCAAATGGCTGATAAAACAAAGCGTAACTATGTAATGCCAGAAATGTTGTCTTCATTAGAATCCAGAGATGTTCTGAGTATACAATCAAAAAGGTCATAACAAAAACATGTTTTTTCCTAAACAAATTTATAAAACTTTTGCTCAGTATACTGTATATAAGGAAATTTTCATGTGCGTGTAATGTTTGATATATTTTACAGTGAAACTTTCTCTACACGTTATAAATTTTGCCCTTATAACAAAATGATACCACATCGGGAATTCTAAACTCAGCGAAAATATCACTCATGTATTTGACAATGAAATGGCAAACAAAACCTGAAGCGAAAATAACCCAATATACAGTATTGTTGGAGATTTTTTATATAATTAATAATTATGAAAATACAAAAGATTTACATCTTAGAATGACTGATCAGTTTATCTCTTATCATGCCAGAAATAGATAAAAGTATTTAATATGATAGGATTCATTTTAAACATTATTTACAGTAAGTCGAGATTTTGTAAAGTGTTAGATAACAGGATAGCATAATATTTCTTTGTATGACCGATATGATAATGCAGAAAACACTCTTATTGAAGGACCCCTTCAGAAACAGAATACTGGCAGTTCAGCTAAACTGTTGGTTTGCATGCACAAGACAACACACAGACAACATTATTGCTTCCAATACTGGATTACAGTAACAGTGGCAAACTCTAGATTACAGTGGTAAACTTTGGATTACAGTGGCAAACTTTAGATTACAGTTACAGTGGCAAACTTCTGTGGTCACCAAATAAGAATAATGATAAAATACTTTATCCTATTGTAATTAAGCATATTTTACCAAAAATTGCCAATAGCTTGAAAACAGTATATGTTTATGTATTTAAAGACTTCCTAATTGGTGATTTTAACTTTAGACCAGTTGTTGAAATAATATTGTTTATATTTTCAAAGATATCAACTGTGGTTTTGCAAGATTGACAGGTAAATTGTGGAATATCAAAAGGACTGATTAGTCTTCACTTGCACAGAATATCTAAAGTTGTTTTTTTCACAAATCTGGACTAAAATCCTGAATTCACCAATCAAATTGTCCAATTTATTGCATATGAGTTCAAACTCAATTTGAGATAACTTGTGCAAGTGAAAGTAGAATATGTAACTTTGACTGACAACATTGTGTTCCGCATA
>JAULBM010332099.1:0-12981 GCA_032357055.1 Geukensia granosissima
TGTCTACGGACGACAACGCCGACGCCGACATGCCCATAACATAATACGACCACAAAATTTTTGCGGTCGTATAAAAACCAGTCTAGTTATCTGTTTAAATGAACTTTATAATGAATATTTTCCTAAACTTATCTTTTGCAGAAAATAGATACAGCAAATGTGTTAAAATCTACTAAATACTTAATTTCAAAACCAGTTTTTCAAGTTCCTTTACAGTACCTTTTCCAGAAACTGGAATTGATATATGGTATTTTATAAATGGTATTTATACATCAAAATATCAAAGTCAAAATACTTACGTTTTAAAAGAAAACATTTCTTGTACACTTCGAAGTTCATGATTGCCTCTGAGCAGTATAAATTTTTCAGGAGCTAACAGTTTCTCAGCAAATAAATATGAAACAACCTGAAAATGAAATGCCACATTAAGGTATGATTGAAGAAACAAGGTATGATAAAGGCAAAAATGGGTCTCTTCAATCTACCAAAAATATGTTATTGATTAATAGATTGCCTCACAAATGGTTTTTAAAGATAAATCAAGTTTACTCCTTGCTCCATGCATTTGCAACTTGATGCCTCTAAAATGTTTCTGAACAAGCCTTTTGATGACTTTCAACAACCCAAGGGTATAGCCTCATTTAGCTAGGAAACCTGGGAATGAACGATACATGATTGGCGTTGTGGAATGTCAATTTATGCCTGAATTTTGTTTTTCTTGGTAAATTGAATAATAATATGTGTTTTGGGAAGAAAATAAACGTGGTGGCTTTGTAGACGAAAGATAAATTTATATAGATTTTCCAATTTGGCAACCATTATCAAGACTTTTGAGGGTTTTTGATGTAAGAATAAGATGTTGAGACCTAAGAATATATAAATTTAAAGGATTTATACAATTTGTAAAACCATAACCCATGTTACCCAAAATTATTGCTTTCAATTTGAATATTGCATACAGTTTCCATTTATATCATTTTTATTTTTTATAAAAAATTTCCTACTAAGTTGTATTTGAACAGTATTACTTCTACTTTTGGATGTTGTGGTGAAGCATACTGTAAAACAGGATATATTCAAGAGCATGATATCTTCACGTTTTTTCGGACAGACAACAATCAAGAATATTTAATACTTTTCTTAAAAGTCTTTTCTAAGAAAATTATATTTCATGTTCCTCGCCACGAAATGGCTGAAATACTGCCAATGTGGCGTAAAACACCAACCAATCAATCAATATTTCATGTTCCCATCTTTAATTTTTTAGGTTAATATTATATTTGATAAACAGTTAGACGTTTATTTGAGTGACTAACCAAAATAAAAAAAACAAAATTGTTGTAAACTTTTCACAGTAGTAAAAATGTGATTGCCAATTTCTTTATGGGTGACTGATTGTTAATAACTTAAAGTTGACTAGTTTAGAAATTGATGAAATTGGAACTTTTAATCAATAAATAGTGAGATAACAGATGATCACGCCAATTAATTTAACATTACTGGAAGATTCAGGAATCCTATAATGCAGGAAATAACGTAAGATATGGGTCTCGTGAAATTATCCATTTTACAGTAATATATGTACAATGCATGCCTCACTAACAGAAAATCATCATTCCTCAGACCTCACCTCTACACCATATTCCCCTCTGTCTACATAGTCGCCCAGGAACAGAAATGATGCTGGTGTCAACATGGGCCCCATCCTCCATAAAGCTTTCTCAAAACACACTAAATCTCTGTAGTTACCATGGATATCACCTAAAATGTAAATTAAACATTTATACAATGACATATAAAATTAAAAAATCCTGTCCATCTCAAAATAAGATGGATGAAATTCACATAATCTGAGAAGTGATGAGTATTTTGTGATTAGATGTTTTTGCTACAATTAAAACTTGATGCAATTGCCACCAGACATATATTACCACACCCTGAATTTACAAACCTTATTACGCATCTATATGCTGATGTCCCCACAGTCAGCAATGAAGAAACTCTGTTATAATGACATAAATGAACGAGTGACTTTGAAATGGCCTTGCCAATGTATAAACCCCCTCCCCCCAAAAAAAAGGTTAAATTAATGCCAAAAAACCAGCAAGTATTGTAAAAAATTAAAACCAAGAAACTAGTCATATCTTCAATCCATGTAAAAACATTAGCAAAATGAAAACTTCCTTACATTACAACTGTGGAAGTTATCTGGAAAACTGGATGCCCCTTATCCAAGTAGTTACACCAAAGTAAGATATTTTGTAACACTATTTCCCAAAACTGCAAATATAAAAAAATCAAAACCCCAATTACATATTATTTTCATGAAAGCTAAATGCTTTATGCAACAATTCATAACAATCAAAGGAAACCTTTAGGGTGTAACCCTTATCATGTTGGGGGAAAACATATTACAGAAGCTTATACAGCATAACTTACAGATGTATAATTTTCATGTTATGCTATAATAGTCTGTGAAAATCTTGACCTAAATTCACCCTAAAGTGGAGTTAGGTGAGAATGCATTGCTTCTTTGTATGTAGATTACATGTATATCAATGCAGATGCTTCATCCCTATAATCAAAATTTCCTCAAACAAAACAGTTTTGCAGATTTCCCAATATTCATATTTAAATTCAATCGTTAAAGTATTACCAAGAATGTATACAGGAGCCTTCAGTTTTATCAGTCTTGGTTCTTCTGACAAAATTTCTTTGGTTTGTCGGCACAATGTAAGCAGACACTTGGCTAAAGCACTTTTATCCACTTGACCCCAATCAAATGCTGCCTACAAAACAACAGAAGAGAAAAAAATCACATTTTTAGTAAAATATGAATTCCAGTAGCAAATAAAAAGGCCTACACAAAAAGATCAATCAATAATATATTTTTTGTTATGCAATTATTTCAACAAAAATAAAACTAATGCTACAGGTACACTGAGATTGTGCTATGTCTGCTCCTTCATTTTTTTTTTTTGCAATACATAAAATCTCGGATACTGTCAGTGCAGCTCACTTTGGAAATCGCCTTTTTACAATTTTGAAGATTTTAAAACGGGATGTTGATGGCATACTTTTTACAGAAAATGTATCTAGGTATGTCGTCATCTTTAGTGCAAAATATTTCCTTCTTCCTCGAGAGAATTTTTTACTATTGGTGAAATAGTGGTTTGAATGGGGAAATTTCTATAGTAAATTTTTGGTGCATTAATAAACAAATTTAATAAATAATGATTGTATTACCATATATATGGTGTTAAACTGTCAGTTATATTTTTCTGATCATAAAAGAACCAAAAATTTGAACTTGTGATATGAAAGGGGCTATTAATAGCTAATTTAAGAAAACCCGCCAAAGTGAGTTATCTCCCTTCTCCATGCAAAATCCCTTACACAATGCAACCTACCCAGATTTTAAGAAACCATTGAATAAATTTGTAGAACTATTGATAATTTATCAACGACTAAGTAAGCCTGATATTTTTATTTAGCATGGGTCAATCTAAAACATTTTGAAATAAAATTGAATTGAAAAAAAAAAAAGATTTCTGAAGTGAACTGTGCAGACAGAAATGGTAGGCAAACATTTAATAACAGCTTTGTAATTGATCTTTAAAAGTACTTTTACAAGTATAATATTACTTTTGCTCCAGGAACAGTTAGAATAAAGACATCATGTTATTTTAGTAGATTATAGGCTGAAAACTATCATTATTTCCTGTAATAATGGACAACTGTGTATGAAGAAAGGTAGAAGCAAAAAAATCAGTCTTATTTTAGACTTAAGAAAATTTCAAAAATATGTTCATGCAAGTTCATGGTAGTACTCTGTACATAACTTAGGAATAACTTGACACAGCTGAATTTGTAAGATGTGTAAACACCATTAAGTAAATATTACCTTTCTAAAATATTTGTAGAATATGCCATCATGTTCTTTATGACCATTTGGGGCTTTCTCTGTGCAAAATATGCTAATTATCCATGCTCTAATTGTTAAGCTGTATACTGAAATTTAGCTAATAAATATTTCAAAATTCATTATTACATACATAATTATTAGTTATTTACCTTTGCAGGAGTTCCATTATCTCCCTTTAGAGCTCTTTCAAAATATCTTAGTCCAGTTAACATCTCATTGGGATGTGATCTCTATCAAATAACAAACAAATTTGAAAGATTGATATTGTTGACTTGCATCTTATACACAAAACCAATATTAACTAATGCAAATTCAAATTAAACCCCCAAAACTGTGATGGTAACCCCCCTCCCCCCAGTAAAATAACAGACTTCAGTTTCATACAACATCAAAGTTTGAGGATTTCCTTTTTCTCCTAAACTCAAAAACTGATCAAACAAATGTTGGCTATTTAAATGGAGGAAAAACTTACAGATTTTAAGAAAATCTCAATTTGAGATGTTTTACGAAAGATTATTAGCTTTTACCTGGTACTATATTTCATAAAAGATTTATTGTATATAGTGTAACAGTGGAAATTCAAAACTATAAACTGTTTAAAATGAAATAATTGTGGTATTTTTACATATACATATATCACATTTTCTTGTCATTTAGCTCAAATGTTGTAGTAACCAACAGGAAACACTATTCCACACCTGTATATTGACCTGTTGCATTATCAATCCAATATGTTCAGAGGCAACCTTGAGGTGATAGTTAACACTTTCATCCCTGAATTAATTTTCAAAAATTCTAATTTGATTCTTTGCAAACTTATGCAAATTAAATGCAAAAGAGATGCAGTGATGAAATGATATTCCTATAGCAGCTATATGAAACAGTAAGGAAGAATGGGGGTTGGATGGTAGGTTGGTGGGGTGGGGAGGAGGTGGTAGGTCCAACCCCTGACCACAGCTGCAAAATGGTCATTTTGACAATCTGGTTGCCATGGAAACATGTAGCAAAGACCCATACACTTCTTACTGTGGCTTCTTATAATAGAAGGGACCTCAGTTGTCCCTACTATGCTTTATGAATGGACAGCAGAGGTGTTACTGTGCTCTCAGCTTGAGGTTTAGAAATGGCATTTATGGTGATTTTTTACTCTTGATAGGTGGCAAAATTCCTTAAAAATTTTATGTGGTCTGACATGTGCATCAGCCATGTGTCTTGTGACAAAACAAAAATAAAAGTTATGACCAAAACTGTAGGCCCAAGTGGCCCAAATGACAGCCTACCCCAAGCCAAAAATGCCATTTTTCTTTTTGACATTTTGGGTTCATTTGATGAGCTTGTCAGTAGCAACTTGAAAATATTTATCTAATTCGTAAAGTTTCATTCAGTAGCAATATCTGGCTTTCCATTAAGCGGCTTACAGTTGCCTTCCATAGTGTCTGGGGGTCCATGGGGCTCAAAATTTAAAAAAAGACCCACTGTGCCTAAAGGCATCATTTGCCTGGAAAGGGTTAATTAATCTTAATAAAAATTACAAAATTATTGTTTTTTTACTGCATTGGAATTTATTAAAGCCACAAAAAAATAAGTCAAAATATTGCAGTGAATTTCTGCTCTCCAAATTGCATCTGCCCTGTTAAGTCCCATCCCATCCCTTTTTCGATATTGATAATTGTTGAACTTGTTCTCAACCTGACTATGCATGAAATATTTGCCACTGGACGTTAAGCAACCAACAAACAAACAAACAAACCAAATTGTATCCTTCTATGACAAAAGAAATGAAAATTAATGTTAGTTTAAAAACTTGCAGAAAAAAAATTTTTGCCCCAACAATCATTATACATTTTTTCATTCAGAGTTATCATTTCTTGAATTCATTTGTTTGATGAATGTTCAACTAATAAGAACTCACATGCTTCTTAGATGAGTTTCATCCTTAATGAAAGCATACCTGATTAAAAGAATCTATGGACCCCATTCTCTGAAATCTATTGAAATCTCCCTCAAGATGAACGAAGGCACTTGTAGACACAGCAGTTGTACCTGTCAAAATATTAAACATAAAACTTCTATTATCTAAAATGAAATACCTAATTTGTGTATATTCATCTTTATTTGTAATTAACTTTTGCCAAATCAGATTCTAACTGGCTCTTCTATGACGTGTTTTGGCACTCTATTAATTTCTGGTGATTAAAGAAAATTTAGTTTTGTGCATGTACTGATAATTTGTAATTTTCTAGTAGTAACACAATAATACAAAAAAGCTATCTCAATGTAACACTTTTGAGTTCTGTTCTGGTTAACATAAAATATCTGCTGTGGGTACCAGATTTTATATTCAGGCAACAGAAAGTGGAAGAGTTAAGGGCTTTTCAGTCTGGTGACAATGTTCATTTAAGGGCTTTAACATGTGTCACACAAAATAAGTCATTTTTTTTATCCAAAATTACTCTTTGCGATTCAGTAGGCAACAAAATGACTGAGATGTGCACAGCCTTAAACAGGTAGTTTAGGTTACTTCTTTTACCTTGTAAATCCCATAATTTAACAACATCAGCAAGAACACCAGTTCTCCGTACTTTAATTGTGTGTGTGGCTAGTTCATATCTAGGTGATGAATGATGTTTGGAAAACAATGGTTTGGCATCAGGTACTTTAAATAGGTCACCATCAGGATCTAAAAAAATAAAAGCTTATTTATCCAAATTAGTGTCCTAAAAATTAGCCTGCATATATCATTATTTTCTTCTATAACAAAAGTAAGATCCCACGCAATATTAGACATTATTATTTACATTATTTGATTTAAACTAGACAAGAAACATGCATAACATCAGTGTCCAATTGGTTAATACATTAGGCCTATAGAGTTTAAAGAAGATCATATGTTCATAATCTGATTAAGGGGAATTTAGAGAATTTCTGAGAATTCTGACTAATTTTTTAAAATTTAATAATAGTAAATCTGATCTTAAAAATATTAAATTAAAATTTAATAATAGTAAATCTGGTCTTAAAATATTATATTAAAATTTAATAATAGTAAAACAGGTCTTAAAAATATTTAATCAAAATTTAATAATAGTAAAACTGGTCTTAAAAATATAATATTAAATTTAATAATAGTAAAACTGATTTGAAAAATATTATATTAAAATTTAATAATAGTAAAACTGATCTTAAAAATATATAAACAGAAAATCTGTGATTAAGAATTTAGAATGAAGTAATGGATATCAGGGGTATACTTTACGAATCATGAAATGTACTGGTTTTAATTCTAACTTCCAAATTTTTGGGTCAAAATAGCAGGTTTTAACTTAAAAAGAATAGTTGAACTGTGTTCATTTTAATTTATGTATTCCTTACTTTCTTAATGATACTCATGTACATATTTACTGTTTACAAATGTACCTTGAAAAGAAATCACTTGCAACATTAATCAAATATTCAATATGACTAAAATGAAAAGCTTAATCAGAAAATATGTTGCTTCTTCACAACATACAATTTTCACTCGCTATATTATTTACTATTGAAACAAGACATACTGTGCCTGACTCCCGCAATGGATTATCTGCCCTTGGAATGAGCTTCCTATGTGCATATCTACACAATGTGTCTAATTTTCATTAACTTAACTGAAACCCATTTAACTGTTTTGGATGATATGAGCTTTACAAGTTAAGTACATCAAAAGGGCAGACAGCAGGGTTATTCCTATATAGCCCCCAAACTTGGGTTGCAGGAGTTTTGATACTATTACATCTTATATCAAATACAGAATGATATATAAATAGAATAACCCAACACTACTGTATATCACCATCCGACTGAGAGCATTAATTTGCTGTGAAGGAAACTAATATCTTTCAACCCCATACCTTATACCAAGAAACCAAATATTTCTATCATTTGAACGATGAATGTTTTTTTACAGATTCCATGTAAAACAATGAAAGCATGTGAACAATACTTTAGTGTGGTACAAAGCTAACATCTAATGTATAAAATTTTTTGTAAAAGATTATAAAAAGACAAGCAAAGATGTTTGTGATAATCTTAGTCCTATTGAAGTGCATTATTTTAAAAGTGTTTATGATAAACCATAAGATGGTTTGTTTTTTAATCTTAACATCTCTCACATGCACAGGTCTAAAATATTTTTATCAAGTTTGTCAATAATTTTTTGAAAAAATGTGGTTTTTCTATGAAATATATAGGAAAAATATGACATGGTGCAATATAAATGGCCACATAATGTACTTTTCAAAGATTGAATATATCATTAAAAGCCTTGAATGGCAAGGTTCATTACGATATGTGCATCACACAAGCTGATGATAAAATGGTCCTGCAAAAATGAAAGTGATAACCTCTATAACCTGATGAGAAGTACTGTTTTCACTGCATAAAAAACAGACTTACCTTCTTCATAAGAAACTGAATTATAGTCAGATAAACTATTAATTTGTTATCAATTGCTTAAGTAATGGAATAATCCAACATTAAAAACTATTCCAGAAATAAATATACAGGAGTGAAGGATTGATTGTTGGTTGCATATTCAGAACCAGAACAAGTTAAAAAATTATCAAAATGATTGAAAAAGGGTGGGATGGGACAAAACAGGAAAACAGCTTTCAAAAGCCACTAGAAAATGGAGTAAGGGAAGGGACGAAAAATGTAGGCTTTTGTAGTGGCATTAGCGTTCTCTTGAAATATGAAATTTCTGAAGTTTAAACCATGAATTGATTGTTGTCTTCCAATGTTGTTTACATGTTAAGTTTCCATACTGTTACAGATTTTTTTAATATTGTGAGTTATTTTACAATATGGTATCAAAGCTTTGAATGAAACTTGTGCAAATCTGTTTAGATTAAAAAAATTAACAATTTTCAAAGATAATCCAAGAACTATTTATCATAAAATGATTTTAAAATATCATTTCTGGGAAGCTGTCGTTTGATAGATACCTACCTGTCATATTTAACTTTCTGGGTGGGGAATTTCTGAGTGAATCCAGGAGTTTTGGTCGACATCTCTTTGATGGAGGTTCCATGCTGTCATTTGCAGATGCATTATCAGTTCCATTTTCCAATCTAAAAATGAGACAAGAGATTAAATGGAAAAACAACTCATTTCTCTATTCCACTGTTTGCTATATTTTTCTTATATATTTTCTTTGCAAGTTTTAAATTGTCTGCTCACATTAAGAAAAAGGTAAACATTTCCATTTCTAGATACTTGTTAAACTGGTTATCCCACTGTTTGAGATTTATCAAGATTCATCTTACCCGTAATTTGATTGGCTGATGGATAAATGATTGACAAATCATATTGTGTTTTACTTTGGCCCTAAACAGCTGTCTATGAACAAACTGTGGTAGTCAGCCGAGAACCAGCTTAGATACATGTTCATTGTTACTGTACCTTCATTCATGAAAGTTTTCTGCATTCAGAAATCAAATTGTAAATTCCTACACATGTACATGTTCTTGGTAGTACATGTACTCTGTTCATAACTTTAGAATGACTTGACGCAAGTGGGGTTCCAAAAAGCTAAGGAAAATAACCCTATACTCTCATCTTGATATTTTATTGTAAATGTATCTGATTTTAAATTTACATAAATGCATCTCAGTGATCATGGAATTGTTATATATCTATTTTATTAATTGAGTAAAATATGTAGTTGCAATTTTTTGAAATACATTTGTTTTCCATCATTGGTCAAATAATATAATCAAAGAAAATATAAAGAAAATTAAACAAGTACATTTATTTTAGTGATGATGTTGGGTTCCCCATTAATATTATTAAAATAAACACTTCACCCCAGGTAAAAAGAATTTAAATTAAGACTTGATCAAACGCCTTTCAATCTAAATATGAACATGCAGTCAGTTTCCACTGTCTTAAATTAATCTACAGGGATTAACAATGCTTAAACACATTCAAAAGAACAAAATATAATTGTGTGGCTGTTAAAGGTACTGTTTGTGTTTTAAATTTTTTTTAATTTACTGTACTTCAAGAGGTAATTCAAGTCTAGAATGTTGTTTTATGTACAAATTCTTTAATAATCTTACGCTTTAAGTGAACTTGTTGATGAATGTTGTAATCTAAACAGCACTGATGTTCCACGAAATTTCAGTTGACCTACAGCTGTCAGGAATTCTCCCAATGGTAACTTGTTTTTACTCTCTGCTCCAAATAGTCTAAAATAAAAATACATATATATAATGATGTCCTGGTTTTCTTGCATGTGCCATTGTGAATTACTTTCTTCAACATTGTTTTAGAGATGAAAAAAAAATGCAAAAAGGGAAAGCTTACTTTACAACTGCTTTTGATAACAACATAGTTTTCTGTTGTTCAGTTTTTAGTTTTACAAGTTTAATACTTTTACATGTTTAATACAAGTAAAGAAAATGTAGTTCATTAGTTCATACTTAGCACTTTTAAGAGCATCTTCATCTACAGCTTCATCATCTAGACTGAGATTCTTAAATCTTCTTATATCTTTTACCATTTTTCTGTAATGTTAAAAAAAATATTGTAAAGGGATTTTGTTTGCGAATATCAGTGTCTAAGATTATCAAAAGCACTGTTGGTTTGCAGGTTCTAGACTGTGTGGTTTATTCTTAAGTACTGTAAATTCAGAAATTATTGTGATGTTTTTATTATTGCGAATAATGTGACTGAGTGATAATCACAAAAATAAGAACTTGCATTCTTATATCTGTTAGCTACATTTACAGATTTAAAAAAAAAATTGCATTAATTTTTCTCACATTTTGGAGTGAAATTTAAAAAACGCAATAGTAAATGAACACAATAATTTCTGAATTTACAGTACATTCTGAAAGGTATTTAATATTATGGTTTTAAGGGTTGTTCCAAGGCAAGGTTATTTAAAAATATCATTACAGTAAAACCTCTCTGAGCATGTTTAGAGACCTTTGGAATAGGAGACCAACCTCTTTTTGAAGACCACTCAGTACTGTCACCAAACCGACTAATTTTCAGAGTTAGAAACACTAGCCCAACTCCCAGTCCATGACTGTTAATTTCTGAACTAGCCCAGTTCAGAAATTACCAATCATGGACTGGCAGTCCGGCTTAAATAAAGCAAATTTTGACTGGCTATACATGTATAGTAGAAAAATGTAAACGCCAAATTCATGGCTGGTAATATTTAAGGCAAATTTCCTTCCCTAAAATGTTATAAAAAATAAACCTGATTTGAGAGACTGTCTTCGAAACCCACTATTTGTTGGCCCAAAGGGTAGTCTCAAGAGAAAGTTTCCACTATATGGATAGGTTTTGAGAATAATTTTGTAATATTTTCAATACAAATATATATTTTATAGTGTTCCTTATGGTGATTCATCATTTTTAAAGTAACTTTCTTGGGTACTATGTATCTATTAGTGAAACAACTGATTTTTATAGTATGTTTTTATTGCTGTTTTTGTCATACCACTGCCCAAGGTTAGGGAGGGGGTTGAGTGCTCACCAACCGGTTGAACCCCTCCATATATCAAGCCTGTCCCAAGCCAGGAACCTGTATTCAAGTGGTTGTTGTTATTTAATTAGTCATTTATTGTTATATGTTCACCATTTTTTTTCAATAGATTATGAACAACCATGCCACATCTCATGTTTTTATATCTTAATTTTGATGAAAAATTGATATAGTATTTCAAAAATTCATGAAAAACTGTAGGTTAGCAGTACAAATCAATGCAGATATAAGTTTTTTGTGGATGGTATTTGTGGTGTGCCCAAAATACTCATTCTTTTGACTTGGCAAAGTAATGTAAGTTGTGATAAAAAAGAGTACATATTTGGTCCAAATTTTAGATTTTGTGACACAATAGTAAGTTGTTGTGAAAAGGCTGTTTAATAATAGTCTTTTAATAATTCATCACTTTTACTTGTATACTTTTTTGTCATTTCAACAAAATGAAAGGGTATATAACTCAATTTTTGGAGGTGTTTTGTTCAAAATAGATAAACGTCATGAAGATATTTTAACCAAACATTTGTACTTGATAGATCTTTAATTGTGCAAAGTTAAGTTGTGATGTTTTTGTGTGATCTATATTAAAATCGACAAAAAAGTATCAAATATTACATCAAATTAATTAATTTTCTAATATTTTCACATATAAAGCATTTTCTATGTGTCATGTGGCCATTGAAGAACTAATTAAACTAAAAATTCTGTTGGATATTCTTTTTATAGACATTATTCAATACAAAAAAATATTAAATAATAGATATTAGCCAATTATCCAAATACTTGGGCCAAAAATGGGCCTTAACAAACCTCATCCTTTCCAAATCATAACTTCCATAGTTAAAGCAAATAACACAATTGTTTATGTGCATATTTCTCTGCGACGCTATTGTTTCGTTTTTTGATTGTGACGTTGCCCGACATTGCGGCACACCTCCAATTGAACATGGCGGCCCGCTCAGTGAAGGATCGGTTTATAAAAGGTGCGACGGTAAACCACGATTCACCGCATGTAGACGGGTAGCAAAGAGTATTGGGTTTTTTTTAATGCTCCTGGGAAAACCAACTAGTGACATTCATTTCAGATAAACGATGTGATTTTTGTGTTTCTTGTAACTTTTCAGTTGATTTTCAGGTTAATAACTTGAAGTGTTGTATGTTTACATCGAAATATAACATATTACTCTATTTTACATATTTTGCCTCAGATAAAAATATTGTTGAGTTATACAGAATTCTCAACCCATTTCCATATTCAAGTTATTCTTATTTTCTTGGCATAAATAATGGTATATAGTAAACTTCAAGCTAAATTTGTTTTTTAATTCAACTATTTGTAATGTAGTGGCAGATTTGAAAAACATTTTGTGGTATGATTTTCCATGAGACAGCCATCCAAAACGAATAAACAACAGAAATCTACAGGCCTTCAATAATAAGTTTTTTCCACTAAAATTGCTGAATATGACACAAAAGAAATCGGAACTTGTTCCATGTGTGTGAAGTACAAATTACCATTATGGAT
>JAULBM010332110.1:0-12981 GCA_032357055.1 Geukensia granosissima
TTATGTTCAACAATGAACAAGTCGAAGTAGTTGAAAACCACAAACACCTTGGTATAACATTCTCCCAAGACGGACAACGGACTACGCATGTTGATAATATCTCTAAAATTGCTTTAAAACAAATCAATGTTCTTAATAAAACTGAAATTTATCTTATCAAAGCAAGCACTTGCAAATATTTATTTAACTTTTATTAGACCACATCTTGAATATGCATGTAAAGTTTGGGACGGGTGCTTTAACCGTGAAATTGATAAACTCGAAAAAATCCAGCTAGAGGCAGCTAGAATTGTTTTGTTAGTTTGTTAAAATATTAAATATGATTTTTATGCCATTAACCAACTTCGGGAGGAAAGGGAAGGCTAAAAAATCCATTGTTCTTCCAGCATTTCCTGTGAAACAAAAAACTTCTTACATCAGTCCTTTGACCTTTACTGAATGACTTACAATAAACGTGCAGCTCAATATCTCCCAGTATAGTATGATCTAAAACTGAGCTATTAGCCACACATCGGTAAACAGCCAGATGATCAGTTTTTCTTGGAGTGAATGAGAAACTCAAACTACCAGGACCGTTGGCCACAACTGTAATACCGTCTCGCTCAATTGATAACTCCTCTTCTGGAACACCACTATTTACAACACAAGCCAAAGTCAATACTTCGTCTTCGCGACCATAGATTCTTTTTTGATAAGTATGATTTATAAACCTTAGGTTTGATGGATATCCTGAAACGAGTATGTTAATTATATTTTAATGAAACGAAAAAATAAACATGCATATAATTCTTTGGTAAATTCTTTTACATTCTGTAATGCTTTGACGTCAAAACTAAAACAAATACATTGATGTGACAGTTTTCACAGCTGTATATTGATGATATTTATTTCTTTACTTATGATAATAACGATAGCGGTAAATTAATTTTTTTTCATTTACTTTTCTTGAGATAATGATTTATTCATTTTACAATTCATTTCAAATTATTGATATTATCTTTGTCTGTATAAACATGTGCCTTTGGTGTTATTTCTTTTATCACTATTTTTGCAATTGCCAATCAGAAGGGAAATGTTAATATGCATTTTAGCAAAAATGACAACTTTTGTTCTCACTTGACGTGCATTCGTCCGTACATACACTTAGATTTTAGTATTCTCTTTCAAAAATACAAAGCAACATGAACTGAGAATTGGTCGAAATCATTTATGAAGTGTTCTGATTGGTCAAATTTAAAGACTTTTTCTCTTCATATACCCCATGGCATATAATGTTCAATTTTTATAAAGCAATTTAGGAATAAGCATCTATAAAATATGCATAACTTTTCTTCATTCATCATTTATTATGGCTGCCACGGCTAAATGTTTTTTTCAGATTTGTCGATTTTCAAACGTCGAATTTTCTGAGACTTCTTAACCAAAAGAACTGAAAATAATTGTAATCCATCCAGGGGTGTTTCGTTATCAGATTTTTTCATTTTTCTTAATTGAAGAAAACCTGACTGACATCAATAATATAATTCCTATTTTGATCTCTGCATCAAAAACACCAATAGCTTTTTAGGTTCTTTGTAAGGACTTTCAACTTTCTTGACCAGAGGCCATTTTAGGCCATATGAGCTTTTATAAACACCCTCTATCCGTCATCTATCTGTCTGTTATCCTTTACTTCAATGCTGGATTAAATGACTGAAACATGGCCTACTTCGCCCATGAAGTAGGCCATGTTTCAGCTGCTCTATACTTGTGAATATATCATTTATCTCATCGATGTGGGTAGATTTACATGACCTTTTTCCGTATTTGTCGAATATACTTATTTATATACTTAAGCTTGAAATGAAGCATTTATGGATAGGCCTCTGTAAAATTTGCATTTTTGTTTTTAGCTGTCAACTAAAATGGCTGCTATGGCTAATTCGCAGTAAATGAGAAGTTCTATCACAACTATTACTTTTAGCTTAGAAAGATTAGTTTATATCATAATATTACGTACTTTTTATTTTTAATATTAGTTGATCTGACGTATCATTGTAGTGATGACTACTCCGTAGTCTACGTTCATATATTCCCTCATCTTCATGAGACACATTTGTTATCTCAAGACTCATCTTATCATTAATTTGGTATTCATTTTCATTTCTAACAAATGTTTCATTCGTGCTCAAGTCATGCTGGCCAACTAATCGAAACCGAAAATAAAATTCCATCCGCCAAACTCCACTAATATTGAATGGTGGAAAATCTAGAGTAACGGTAGACCTTTTGTCGGCATACATGACACCATTGTCTCTTGAATAAGCAATTTGCACTGTAATATAAATTTCTCGGTTACGACAACTGTTTCTAAAACTGACTTTGAACTGTTTATTTGCTATCCAAGAATTGAAACAAAGCATGTCAGAATTTTCTTGTGCCTTTGATCGTGCTAAAACTATGTATTTGACTATCTGTTGATTTTTGGGTATCAATATCAATATGAAAACATTGTGTTGAGATTTTTAGTAAATGATCGTTACACTTAAAGTTTCTTTAAGTATTTATATCTACTATATATAGGATGAAGCATCCGTGGGTAAGAATTATAACATTATTGTAGAAAACTCGAATGGTTGATTTGGTTGTACCTTCCATATTGTTGCGTTACTTTTTGGCTGTTTAATGTAAAATTGGATTCTGTCTTTTATAATTGTTGAGCACCACAGACATTGTCGGTCAAAGTTTCAGTAGATGAATTTATAAGTAAGTTATTAGTCCTTGCTTGCACTGTTTGTAACTTGATGTATAACTAGGGAAATGTGACTACAGATAGGGTGCGATATAGAAAGTTATTAATATCCAACTATCAGAACTAGACCATACACTAAGAACTACATATCCGTTTACTCTAGTTAAGCCGATAATTCTTCAGTATAATTTCTGCATGAGACAATCATGTTAGTAAAATATCTGTAATTGTTTTCACAAAAATTCATCAGTCAATGATTGATCGTGAGTGTATAATCTTCTAAGGAAAACTCATTGTTACACCATAATTTATGACAGAAATAATACTAACGACATTTTTTGAAATTTTGCTGCTGATTCTTAAACAGGACTTTCCTTTCAATAAAGATTACTTTTCCAAAAAACTTAGCTGTTCGGAGAAGTATTGGAAAAGAATTTATTTAAAACGGAAAATTAAGGAGAAAGGTTATACGGTAGAAAAATAAAATAGACTAAGAAAAATGTCAAAGATAAAAAATATAAGTTCCATAAATTGGGCGTAAGATAAGGTGGGTCGAAAGGGCCAGCATTTCCTTCCTGTCGCTTTAAAAATAGCTGTGTTTATCCAAACTTTCCATTTGGAAACAATAACGGCCAAACATGGTAATGCTGTTCTTGGTATTGTTGAATCTCTTTTTACCTTGTACACTTTTAGAAGGCTGATTAGCCGTTTACTAATGGTTTTATAACCATAAAGATATATTTTAAATATCAAATATGTTTATCCTGATTTTAACAAACCGACAATATCGAATTCTTAAATCAGAGATATGTAACCTTACGCGTCACGTCATACAATCACAAAATTTTGAGAAATTTATACATAATAAATGTTTACTCACGTTTTTCCAAGATAAGCGAATATAGTAATATCCGGTAAGCCACAATTCTTTCCTGAAATACGTTAAATACATAAAGTACACGTACATGTACTGCACATACTGCATTACAAGCAGTGTTCACTTCTTGCATTTTATAGGAATTCAAAGATACCAAAGGGGCACACAGAAATCGTTAAGTCGGATGACAGACAAAGCCCTGGCCAACAAAATGAAACGAAAGACAGACATGGAACACAAGAACCCTACAAAAACCAGATTGAGTTCAGGTGCTCCGGAAGGGTAAGCAACTCCTGCTCCACTAGTGGCACCCAAAGCCGGTGTATAGTTACAATCGGTGTTAATCACAATCGGTATAGGAACGGATTTGCATTCATGACAAACGGAAGATATCCATTGTCATCTGTGAAACGTATATTTCGTACGGCGAGAACATGTTTACCAATGTAATAGAAGTATGGTTGATTGTTGATTGATGGTTGCTTAACACCCAGTGGCAAATATTTCATGCATATTCAGGACTAGAACAAGTGCAACAATTATCTTTATCGAAAAAGGCGTTGGATGCTACACAACAAGGCAACGGTTTTTGACTGGCACTGGAAAAAGGGTGTGTTGGGTATGGACGGAAAATTTAGCCTATTGTAGCGTATTAGCCTTCTCTTTTTTGAAAACTACAAAAGGGGCCTTTTAAGTGCAAGGAGCGTGGCATTCTCGAAACACGTTACCCACAATGGTCCACGACCAGGCTTTTCGTATTATAACCTGGCAGCCCACAACGAGAGGGCTTTCCTTATCCGCCACCTGGGATTCGCGCTAGGTCAGCTCTATGGGTCGAGCCCTGTAGACCGCTCCGGTGGCCAGTTGAAGTATGCAAAATTTTTAAATCATGGATTTCAAGCATTTCAAGGGATAACCTCTCATTGCCAACCCAAAATATAGGAGATTCGAGAACCAAACATAATTGAAGATGAACTTAAATCGACCAAATCGTAATAAGAAGTTCAATCCTGCGGCAAGAATGTCTACTTTGTGATATACATTTTGAATGCTCTTTGTATTTCATAAGTTAAAAATTCAAATAAATGATACAGTTTCTGTAAAACAATATCAGTTCAGGTCTATTAACTGGGATGGTGATTAACCACTAGGTCCTTTGGTCTACCAGTAGTAGTATTGAACCAGTAGTTTTCAAATGCAAGGTTGTAAGGCTGTTGATGCCTATGCTTGTGTTCAAGCACCTTAGGGTATTCACCAACCCAGTTGTCAGAATTGTCTGACATGAATTTTATCAAAGAATTTTTGACAAAGAATGTTGCATTTGTTAAAATTCTAAAGTACTGAAAATACGGAAAGGCCTCGAAAAATAACTGTATTGCACTTAGTCGTTGTTCCTGTCGTCGGGTTAGGCTTCAAATTTTGATTTCTTTGGATTTGAATACTACTTCTGCTTTGTTTGTATCATGGACTTCCTGTGTTCTAGTTCTAATCCTACTGATAAGAGGTTACTCTTTGAAATGCATATCAAATTCTCCATATTTTTCAACATTGGTAATTTCGTATTACCAATGCCTTATGAAATGCTTCCCCTATGCTGTATAACCAATTTGAAGAATCATTATAATTATCAAATAATTCACATGATACCAAAAGAACCTATTGACAGGAATTACTTTCCTGGAACCACATTTCCTCATGTATTTGTCTAAAGATATATCAAGGTTCAAATTTTATTTGTGCAAAAAATCTTGTAAATATCTCTAAAAATAAAAATGTTAAGAAAAATATATCAAAATTTTCAGGAGTTCATGAATTAAAAAAAGGCCAGCAAAATTTTGAATTTTGAAAAACGGACTCTGATATTTTGTTTTGTCATATCGTTCATATGTTGTCTGTAGATGTATCATACTAAGTATTACATTGATGATTTTATGTAAATTATTGGTTGTATATCAAAATAGTGCCTTGTCAGGAAAACAACCAAAAACAAGATGTTGATGGTAAAATAATACTGGCAGAAAAGATATCTCAAATTGATCTTTAACGTCCTTCGACCTTCACTTTTTTTTGTCAAGATATGATTTTAAAGATAACAGATTGCAACCAGGGAATAACCTTCAAGACTCTCTGCTTTTTCTGAGAGCCATAAATTTTCCGATTGTCAGGAATGCGACGCTAGAATCTGACTGTTTTCTGGACAGATAAATCAGTTTTTGATACATTGGCAGGTCCAGGGATGTACTTGAGGATCACATTAAATTTAATGTGTTGATTTCATAAAAGGAATTCGAAGATACCAAAGGGACAGACAGAAATCGTTAAGTCTGAAAACAGACAAGACCATGGCCAACAAAATGAAACGCAAGACAAAAATTGAACACACAACATTACAATGTAATAGATACAATGTTCGAATTAAATGAAACGTATTTTTACGGTAAACAGTCCAATATCTCTTGTAGAAAAAAAACCAACATTTTCCTTGTAATCAAATAATTATAGCTATCTTTAAATTATTGAAGATTGGTTATAGATTCAAAATTACCAATGTTAAATAGATACGAAAAAGTTTGGGTATGCTATATGCACATTTTCAGGAGTATCCGCTCAACAGTAGTATTAGAGCCAAAACATAGGAAGTAAAAATCAAAACAGCAAAATAAGCACTCAAATCCAAACAAATCGAAATGGGAAGCCAAATCCGACGGCAGGGACAACTAATAAGTGCAGTACTTTTCGAGGCCTTTCCGTATTTCCAATGCTTTATAATTTTAGCAAATGTAGCAAATTTCTGTAAAACATTGTGAGAAAAATGTCTTGTCAGATAAATCTGACAATTGTGCCGTTGAATACCCTCGGGGACATGATCCACCATCAGACGCATCGATCCAGTGGTTTCGAAATAAAAAATTAACAATGTTGAATTAATATGGAAAATTAGCAGAGGCATAAACCCGGTGGTTTCAAAATACAAAATTACCAATGTTGAATAATCAATTCTTTTATAACTATTTTTAAATGAATTTAACCTGTATTGAATTGAAGATAGGTAAAATTAAATTAAACATTTCTTCAAATTAACTGTAGATAGATTTAATTCAACCGATGTTTAATTCAACTGAACCTATCTTCAAATAAATTAAGATGAAGGATAGGTTTATTTCAATTGTAACTTTCTTCAAATGAATTTTACCTACCTTCAATTAATTTGGAGATAGGTAAAATTAAATTAAACCCATCTTTAATTAATAAATTTACACATAATTTAATAATTAAAGATATTTTTAATGCATTAAAATATGTGCAATTCATTAAAAAATATCTAAAAATATTTAAAGATATATATAAATATATAATTTAATTGAACCCATCTTTAATCATATTGAAGATATCTTCAAATGTATTGAATCTTTTTTCAAACGATTTACGCCCAGTTGTCAGATTTGTTTGACATGAAATAAATCATGCAATGTTTAACAGAATTTTATGGCATTTGTTTAAAGTCTAAAATACGGCAAGATTTCGGAAATTATTGCACTTAGTATTCGTCCCTACCGTTGGATTTGGCTTCCCATTTCGATTTTGATTTTTATTTAATTTTACTTTTTTGGATTGGAATTTTTTTTTTGCTGTGTTTAGATCTTGGACTTCCTATGTTTTGGCTCTAATGCTACTGATGAGATGTTATTCCTTGAAATTTACATAAAGTATAGTATGGTATTACCAAAATATTCCATATTTATTCAACATTGGTTATTTTGTTTTTATACTTATCTTCATAAGAATTATTGATATGTTATAATTTAACCTAGGTTCAATATATATGAAGATAGCTTCAATTCATTTTAACATAGGTTCGATTCAATTTAACAAAGGTTCAATTCAGTTGAAGAAAGGTTCAATTTATTTGACGTTAACTTGAATTCAAATAAGGTAAGTTCAACTTCCAACTCGGATTAAATAGCAAAAATTTGGTAAATTGTGTGAAATGTGAAAACAGGCCTTAAAAGCAAAGTTCAGTATTAAATAATTTCATAAATGGGCCAGGTTACGCATAATTGATTAAATTTTTTTAAAATGTATACAATAAACGTGGAAATGTCGCTTGTTTAGCCTTTTGAACTTTTACGCGAAAACTGTACCTATGCGAATTTGAATATTGTTTAGTTGTTATTTTAGTAATGTCTTATACGGAGAAGTTTTAACCAACGTGAAATCTTCACATTTCCAATTTGCGAATTCACATTTCGCAAAAATAACACCCCATGAAAATATCAACTTATTTTTGCGAAATGTGAATCGAAAGATTTCGCGTTGGTATAAATTTCTCAGTATAAGACATTATTACAGCAATAACTGAACAACATTTCATATTAGGTGTACTTTTCACGTAAAAGTTCAAAAGGCGAAAATGACCCCTACGCGGAATTTTCAGGTTTACAGTAACTATTTACAAAAGTTCGGGTTTTTTGACAACCTTAAGAACATGGCAATACTATAGTGAACCAAGTACTTAGGAAAATGACCAAACCTCTTTTATCAATTTTATTAAGTCAAAAAGTTTTGATAACTGTAGGCCAGTTTATTTATCGGCACAAGAAAAAACCTTCAGCAATAGTTTTTCAGACGTTCTTGTTTTATTATGGCTGAATATATTAGGTGGTGATTAAGATAGCATAATAACAATGATGAATACAATTTGTAGGTATTGATTCAGATATAAAAATAAACCTGAATTTATGCAGCTTCGTTGAATTTTGTAGTTAAAATGTCATTTTATAGACTTATATTGCGTTCATTTTGCGTTGATCAATATCGCAAAAACTATTCATTCAAGTCGCGACAGGAATCACGTGCGTCATTCAATAATGAATAAATGTGAATTGTGAATGAATAAAATGGTTGCTTTGTTTTGGATGAAGCTAATGTTAATTTGGGGTTATTTTTAATAACATTTCGAAAATACAATACTGTTACATTTTTTTATATTTCATGTGCAAATTTGGTATAAATGTTTTATTCGATATCTACCAAATGCATATAAATGCGCTAATGTAATTCTAAAGGTGCACACGTTTGAAGGTTTGTCTAATGTTTTGCATTAGGGATCCTTCGAAAACGCTTAATAGTAAGAATTGTGACCCCGGAATTATACAACGACAATTGAAAACATAAATATAATTAAGTATATAGCGTTTAAAATCAAATTTATCCGTGTGTGATGCCGTTAACCTTAACTCGTTGACTAAGCAACTTTTCATGCCTTGGATACCCTACTAAAATGTGTCAAGAAATACCAAGGGGATATTCGAAGAAAAGGGAAAATGTAAAGGTACTGACAAACTCCGGAGAACAACAAGGACAAGACCAAAACGACAAAAACACAACATTAAAAACTAAAAAAAAGATGAACAACATGGACCCCACCTAAAAATCGGGGGTAGACTACGGTGCTCCGGAAGAGTAAGCAGTCTCTGCTTCCTGCAGAACACCCGCCATGTAGCTCATGTCAAATCAGGTTAGAGGAAGGACATCAAGAGAACAGGTCCTCTTTCAATTTGGGACACGGTTTTATCGTAATGAACACTATTTCGACCATGGGTTTGTGTGTAAATATCAAACCGGGCAATTAAAAAAACAGTTAGTTTGTCAATGATATATGAAATGAATGCCTAAAAAACTACCAGTTAATGCGGAAATAAAAACACTTAGGGCTTAATTTCTCACAGACTCAGTAGATGAAACAATTGTTCTTTTCAATTTTGATGCACAAATCTGCACTGGCTACACTAATCTCCGATATAAGGAAAATCTGTTTCCTTGCTTTACAGTATAAATACAATGAAATGTTCAGTGGAACCCATCCAGCGGAATCTCAACGAATTATCAGGAAGATTTAATCTACGACAAATATGAAGTTTTTCAGCGTAATTGTGCTCGTTGCTTTGTTCTTTGTTGCCTCAATGACAATGTCAGTTGGTAAGATATTTCTTATAATATATATGATTCTATTTCTGAACGTCTCAGCCGGAATCATACTTTCGAATTTTCTAAATTTTTAGGTTACATTCTTCCGTTTGACACATAAAAAGTTATGATACTGGTCGTTGTTTGTACCATGGAATTGCAAAATCTTGAAAATTCTTTAATCTTTTAATGTAATGCTAAGTGTTTCCCAAATAGGATACTGTCACCTATAAAAAATAATATTGAAATATAAAACCACAACAATTTAAGTCAAAATTTCTTATTCAATTGTGTAAAAAAAATGTGAAAATTGTGTAAAAAATGTGAAATTTATTCATAAATCAGCTTTTAATGATTTAATATTCATATTCTTTCGTTTTGCCTGAAAACTACATCCTACCAATTCCATTCGTGATCTATGTATTCATTTGACTTTGTTCTATAACAAAAAAACTAAAATCTTTCTTTTTTGCTAGTTTTTAGGGAAAAATTATTTGTTCAAGCAGCAAATAAGTATATTTGAATTAATAAAACCTTAAAAAATGGCTCGCTCCATATTGTACTTCGATAATTTTTTTTCGAATAAAATTGTTTAACTTTTTTCAATTTTGGATATCCATTGTTTTGGTTTCAATGGTGTTGATGTGAGATGCCTCCTTGAATTACATATACAACATAAGGCAATTCAAATAAGAGAATAAACATTTGTAAACATAAATTTTGTTGTAATTCCCTTTTACTGATAATCTTCCAAACATTCTGTTATTATAATCAAACTACAAAGGCATTATTTATATTTTATTTTTGTTCACGGTTTAATCTGGTGAAGATTTTCTTACAATTTGAAACTTTCGTCTTGCAGAAGCATATGGAGGTAGTGGTTACGGAGGCAGCAGTTAATCAGGAGAGGTATTATAAATATCATGAAATAATAATATAAAGTTTTGATTAAATATGTATGAAGCGAATTTCAAAACATAGAGCAATGCTTGCCCCCTACTCTGGTCTTTATTTAAAACCAAAATCCCATGTCTCACATCGCAGATGAAAATCACTTTCTCGAGATATTTTATGACAAACATTGTCTCACTGAATATGCGTCAAAACACTTTTGATATTTTAAAAATGCATCATGAAGGGCCGGTTTGGTCATAAATAGTTGTATAAACCCGTATATTAAAGGTATATAAAGGCTTTGTTTCGACCTATACATGTATATTATAAACATTGAACCGTGTGATGACTATTTGTTTTAATTTTTCTTTCACAAGTGAAAAAAACCTACACACTTAAGAAATCATTGTGCTACTTGCTTTGGATGAACATTTTCACAATTTTGTGCATTTTGTTTTGATTAACATCGTTTTTGATCAGTGTGATGATAGCACACAACAGATGAAAAATCAAACTTCAGTAAAGATTAGTTTTGGAATCAGTCGGACTGATTGTCTAATTTTAGAATTTTAAGCAGAAATCAGTCCTTGTTGTATCTTTCCACAAACATCAAAAACTAAATGAACGAAGAAAATTTTAAATTAATCGAATGTGTTATTGTATTTGCTTACAAGACATTCCTTTTTCAAATAAGCCATGGAAGCAATTAAGAAAGTAAGCAAAATAGGTACGAATTATGAATTTTATTGAAGGCCGTAATGGGACAGGTAACAGTTTAAAATCAATCCGACTGTCATTTGGTGGATGGCCGTCTCATGGACAATTATTCCACAGATCATATTTTTATAAAAAGACAAAATAAATGCAAAGCTAACAAAATTTTATATGTATGGTCTTAAATTATAGGGATATGGACGTATATATAGTAGAAGGGGCTGGAATTTTGGTAGAGGAAGAGGAAATTACGGAAAAGGATATCATTATGGAAGACATTTTGGCAAAATGAGAGGACGTTATTATTGAGGATGGTAGAGGAAAACACACAGATGTCCTGGTTTAACAATATTTTGTCTTACCAATAAAATCAACAAAATTTCAGCCTCTTTATTTCCCTTTTTTGGACTTTTAATAAAAGAATACAGAGGAGGTGTCAGTAATGGAAAAGATTTTTGGAGTTGGCGTGTTTGCAAGTTTTATTATAATAGGCTTGTGTCGTTGTTATCATGTAATGACTGTAAACCTCACCTCATCCAATCCGGATTTAATAAAAGTTTTTGTGATTCTGGATTTAAGTAAATATTGATCGGTTATTTAATCCTGATCAGTTACACGGGAATGAAAGCTAAATTTCTGTTCCGATAGAAATCAAAGATACCAAACGAACAGACAAAACTACAAAAGACAGATAAGACCACAGTTAATAAAACTTAACAGGGGACAAATATCTATACACAATACACGATACTAAAAACAAAAGCTTGGGGAAAACGAGCCAGGTATGAAACTTTCAAAATATATAAATCCAATATCTGCAACAATGCCTTGTTAATTCTAAGTGTCAGTAGATGGGTTATGACCCAGGAGTATTCAATGAAATCTGTGCAGTATTAATTTACAATTACCGTAATCTGGCATCAAGATTTTGCTTGGAGGTAAGCATATGTATTGCACTGATATTCCTTACCTGATACCGCAAAACTGTTTCTTAAATGTTTTTATACCCGTATGGATCATGTTTTGTTGTTCGGCGTAAAAGCTCGTGTATTAACAAGGTAAATAAGGAAAATTAGCCACAGAAAAAAGAATGTTGACACCATGGGTGGTGATTGTGCTGAAGGTTTCCAATTTTTAATAGCATACCAAATTATCTTCATAGGTAACAAAAGGTTTTGTACTCTTCATAAGTAATACTGAAACTGCTGACTCATTGCACTCAATTTTTAGACTGTGTTAAATGTTTTGAAATTTTGAAAATGCACTCCCCAGGGGCTCGGATATACAAGTTTGGGTATATTATTCATTTTATTAGACGAATTGCAACGAAGTTGAACTAGGCTATTGGTGTGATGATGGCGGGCTGGCGGGCGGGCGGCCAGGCGTGATTCTTGGTTTCCGGACGAAAACTCCAAAAGTTTACATTCGATTCAAAAGAAACTTTAGGATATTGTTATATGTCAAGCGGGAGAAACCTATTGATTTTGGGGAAAATCCGTTCAAGGTCAAGGTCACGGTCGCAAAAATAATTGTATAAAAATGAGGTCTCCAAACGAGAACTCCAACAGTTTACATCCGATTCAAATAAAACTTAAGGAGATTGTTATATATCAAGCAAGTTAGAACCTTATTGATTTTGGTAAATTTATTCAAGGTCAATGTCACAGTCGCAAAAACTACTTTGAAAATTTTGTAAATTTAAGGTTTCCGGATGATAACTCCGAAAGTTTACATCCCATTCAAATAAAACTTAAGGATATAGTTATATATAAAATAGGAAAGAACCCTATTGATTTTG
>JAULBM010332121.1:0-12980 GCA_032357055.1 Geukensia granosissima
GTCAAAAATTTGTATAAAAAATTTTTGTTTCACTATGCCATATAGGCGGGGGATTTCGGAACGCTGTTCTCTTTTTTTTTCTAAGATTTACGACAAAAAGCGACCTGATTTATCGTTTACCTGTATCGACAAATAGTGTCTTTTCATTTTAGCAGAAATCGGGATTTTGACTAACATAGGATTGACTTAAACCCTTTCATCCTCACACAGGTCGTCAGTAAAGGATTTCCTTTCTCTTCTGTCTTGGGCTACATGTAGTTTCTTTTCACTTCTATTACTGATCTCCCAGAATTTCTTGGTCTTCCTGGCTTTGACTGTCCATGTGGATTCCATCTCAGTGGCTGAATGGCGATGCTGGTTTGATGCTTTTTGACAGTGTGTTCTATCCATGTCCACTTTCACTTTCGTATTTTGACTGGCTTGCCTTCTGCCATATTTCTTCCCTTATTCTTAAGAGATTTAGCGACAGTAATCCAGGACAAAATGGAATAAGACTAGGATATGCATATGGTATATGTTTGAATAGGTCAGCCATATACTTTTGTTTGGCCTACATGTACGATGAAGGTTTCAATACTATTACCGTTTTTGGAATATCAACTGTATTTTTTACACATCTGATGAAGTGTATGCACATACCGTATGCATAATTGAATGTTTTAGTAGTGCCGATTTCTTAAAAATAAACTTTTTTTTTAACTTGTTGAAGATTATTAATGAGGAGTTATATAATGTCGCCTTGCTTAATAGATCGAGACTGTCTCTCTTGTTGGCGTTATTTTTTCATAAGCATTTTTGTCATATTTTTAGTTCGAGACTGCAACTGGAAGCCCCCTGCTGAATACTTAAAACGGGCGTTTATATAGGGTCTAAAATGTTAGAACGTGGACTTCTAAGAACCAATGCAACCTCCAACCAAAATCTCCCAATTTGAAGACCAATGCTTTTTATAGTGTCTTTTTTTTCTTTTTCGGACACTACCTCTTGAAGGTCAATCGAGTAATTATACATTTTACTCAACCACAAGATCCTTTGCAGGGAGCTCTACTTGCTTGTGGAGAAACCGAACGTGTCATTTCTATATCTGACTTTCCCCGGAAGAACTGGTTCAGGGGGCCTGAAACAACTTGTGAAAATCATTTAAAAAGTGTATAACAAAGATAAGGTCATAAATGTCAATCATTTCCTCATGATTTCTTGTAAATTTAAGTTAAAAATGTCTCGCTCCTAAAATACCGCTCCAATGCAAACCTGCAGAGGTGCAAGAAATTGCGTCAAATGCATTGTAACATATTATTATAGCTCTAACCCAAAATTTGGTTATATTGGCAGCATTAATGCTTTGTAAGACATATAATTTATAGACTAAAATTATTATACAGAATTTCACATTCAGTTGACATTCAGTGTGACACAATGTGGTTGAGAGGTTACTTAAAGGAAAATGTTCCAGAAGACTGAAAAACATTTTCTTCCTTATACATTTCTTAACTTTTTTGAAAATTTTTACTTTTTGTTTATTAATATGCAGTATGAATTTGAAACTAAATCAAAAAAAAAATTTAAAATTAAGCTTATTTGAATTTCTACCCTGAAATTGGCCTCTTTGATAGAAAAAAACACTCCTTCACGGCGATTACGTTCGAGTGGGTAAGTTTCAATTCAAACTGTATGTAAATAGGTTAGAAATAAGCATGTGTGTACTAACACGCTGTGTTCACAATGTTGATTCTATATTCAAATTTTACTTAAATTATAAGTTGCTTCAATAAAGTTTGTGACATGGTATAATATTGGGATTACGCTCACATGCCTTTTTCACATGTACAGGATTTGAGTTGATAAAATACAGTCTGCTTTACCTAATCCAGTAGGGAAATTGGCATATCGTAGAATATTTTTCTCCTCAGAAAAGATAGTTAAGATTGTTAAGGTGTTCGTGTCCACCTTTAAAATGATTGGGGTCGGTCGGCATTGATGAAATACACATCTGTGTTACATCTTTAGAACCAATTAGTTCAAAACGTATTGACAATAACTTCCTGTATTCAATAGATCGACAAAAAAGTTTTAGGGGGGTACCAGTTAATCTAGTTTACCTTTAACCAAACAGGCTGGTTTTAGATAATATGTATATGTTTGGTTGACGGTTGGTGTTTGATACTACAATATGTCTTTATGTTTGGTCGATGGTTGATAGCTGATAATATTTTTTTTATGTTGGGTTGACGGTTTGTTGTTTGAAAATATGTCTGTTATATGATTGACGGCTGGTGTTTGATACTATGTCTGTATGCTGAGTTGACGAATGGTCTTTTGTACTATGATTGTATGATGGGTTGCTTGGCGTTTGATTCTGTGATTGTTTGATGGTTAGTAGTTAGTACAATGTATGTTGTTGTGTTGACGATTGGTGTTTGATACCATGTGTGTTGAGTTGACGATTGGTGTTTGAAATTATGTCTGTATGTTGGGTTTACAATATGTGTTTGATACTATTTCTGTATGTTGGGTTGACGATTGGTGTTTGATACTATGTCTGTATGTTGTTTTGACGATTGGTGATTGATACTATGTCTATATGTTGGGTTAATGATATGTGTTTGATATTATGTCTCTATGTTGGGTTGACGTTTGATGTTTGATACTATGTCTGTATGTTGGGTTGACGATTGGTGTTTGATACTATGTCTGTATGTTGGATTTACGATTGGTGTTTGATACTATGTCTGAAAGTTGGGTTGACGATAGGTGTTTGTTAGTATGTCTGTATGTTGGGTTGACAAATGGTGTTTTATACTATTTCTTTATGTTGGGTTGACGATATGTGTTCGATACATGTCTTTACATGTTTTTTGGGTTGACTATACATATGTATTTTTTTGATACTACAGTTTGACTGTAAGTTGGGTTGTGAGTGGTAGTTTATAGAATTTGTTGTACTGTTTATGATCTTGTAAGATTTCTGTTTTCGTATTTTTAATTTCATTAAAATGTCTATAAAGGGCCTTGTAACCAAATGGCATATTATGATAACGTTTGACCAAAATAAGTCTCTAATCGAAATATTTGAAACACCATTCTTAAAACTTATGCAACAAGAAATCAACGAAAAACTGTTTTAGTATAACGTTCCTATAAAGCCGTGAGCTGTTTCGGATTTGAAAGGTGCACATACTATGAATTATAGACCCCTCGTTCATCGTAATTAAATTTCATTTAACCTACAAAACACGGAGATGTTAAATTGAAGGAAAAAGGTAAATTTGATTTAAAAAATCGGAATATTATGACATGTTTAGGTTCATTAGCCAGTAGGTCGTATTCGACGTAAATGTGGTTTTATCTTTTCCTAATATCTTTTGACATATATTCCATCGTGGCTTCTTGTCTGTTTATTTTTTGTTTTATTTATTTTTAATTTTTTTTGTTTACTCTCACTGTTACCTAGGGGCATAAGAGAATAATACAACCAGAAAAATTCTATGGAGCTGTGTCGAATGAAATGTAACAGCGCAATCGCAGAAGAAAAACCATGCTTGCTGTTGATCATTTGCAAATATTGCAGTAATGTAGCTGTTTTTGCCAATGTTTTATGTAATGAAGATCATTGAATTTTCTATACATCCCCCTCCCAACCAACGGACGGCGCTTTAGAAGGGGTTCTACTTGTCGGCGGAGAAACCGAACGGCCTTTTCGCCCTTGGGGGCTCGAGCCCTTGCAAGAAATGAAATAAAAGTACTTGAAATAAAAGAAAAGTGACGCCAAACAATCGTTTTAAAGTTTGGAAATACTGAAATTGTAGATTACATGAACGAAATCCACTTTTTAGAAATATGATTCTATTTAGAGCCAATCACCATTTAGTAAGTTTAAGTGTATTTTTTGAAAGGTTGATGGATTGATTGATTGAATATTGCTTTAGGTCCAGTGGGAAATGTTTCATGCATATTCAGGACGAAAGTAAATATAAATGAATGATGATGATGAATGAACCATGCTTTGTACTAGACCGACACGCTGAGCCGGGTATTTAACATGCCAGCTTACCACAGGAAGAAACGCCACACTACCCACATATTTCTAGCTCTTGGCCGACCAGTCTTTGGCCTTACTCTTAAATACTGCTTACTCCGCGGAAAAGCAGCAAATAGCAACTTTAATATCTTTGATTTGACCCGACCGGGGATCGAACCCACGACCTTCCGTGCTACTTTTGAAAGGATTTCAGCTCAAATTACTACCACTACATCCACTTTATCATTGCGACTTCCAATTTCATATTTAAGCTATCAGAAACTTAAGTTGTTTTGGGCATTACCATGTCAACTTAACATATCGATAAACAAATGTTGACGTCATGAGAGTAAAATATAAATACGCTTTAAAAATAGTCCCCCCCCCTAGCATGAGTTTCAATTATTTGACTAATTAATTGGAATTATTAGTGTAAGATGTATCAATCAGCCTTCACTCATGATGTGCAAACTCAGCTCTTTACTCACAATATGTACATCGCACACTCAGATTTTCACTCACAGATTTAACTCATAGTCCTTCGGACTTTATTCAGTGTATGAGTGAGTCATCTGGGTTAGCAAATCAAAATTTTCATTCCAAATAGTATTAAGTAATATAATATTTACTTACACGGCAATATTAAAACCATTGAGGTACATGTGCATAAAGTTTTAGGCACACCTTTCCGTAACCTTATTTTTGTTGATTCTGTTTGATTTATAGCAGTGATATGATTTCATACAGCTCGTTTCACCGCAATAATCTACTTAAAATGTAGAATGAAAAATTCAACTATAGATCGCCATGCTTTAACAGTTATGAATAAGTTGGACAAATGTAGCGCAATTGGTTTAAAAGTTCAGTTACACTTTTCATGCAAATTTGGGTATAGAAGAAAGTGGTGACCTTGAACATTTTTATTAGATTTCAATAATGATAATATTTGAAATGAACTTTGTGTTTTTTATATAATTCAATACTAGTACTATCTGTCAAAGCTTGAAGCGTAAAACACGTCTGGTCTTAAAATTTAAGAAATAAATTGTGCACATGTATACGTTTCAAGGACTTACTAGTGAAGTAAAAAATCAAACTTTATAGATACACAACATCAGCATGTCACACGAGGTTGCACTGAGTAATTTCAAAATGATTACCATAACTTTAGGCGCAATACTTTGCTATAGTTTTGTATAATCCTTTTCCGCACAAATTTTTACTAGTCAGATGCATGTATTTTGACATGGTTGCACATATAAAAAACAACAGACAGATCATTAAAAAACAATATTTTGGTATTCTTTGCGTCCAAACGGCTTTTCTAGAATTTTCTTCATTTTAGCCTAGATAATAAAGTCTGAAAATCTAGAATAAGGAGTCACTATATTGCGGTCGAACTAGACAAGACCAACAGACAGAACTTGGTGCCTTAGATTAGTTGAAATTGCAGTATTAGCTTAAAATTTGGAAAAAAAACATATCCTTTAAACATGTTTTAGACATAGAATGTTCCCTTTTGTCGGATTCATTCTAGAAATGTTATTGTTTTAATGGACCGATTCAGAAATTCAACTTCCGTTCTCATAAAACGAAAAGCGCATTCTCAGCGTCCTCGTAAATGACGTCTTAACCAATGAAAACCAACCAAAACAATGGCGTTCCCAGAATTCCATTGCATTTCTGAAACGGTCCATTGATTTTCACAGGTCAAAACATCAATTTCGAGTGCTACGATATGACGCATTGCGTTTTACTAAGACGGATGTTGAATTTCTGAATCTGATCATGTTGTTTGCGATATACGCTGATTTTCCTACATTTGATAAGTTTTCTGTTTGTAATAAAATATCTGATGTTCACCATGATGTTTATAAACAAAACCTGTTTATATTGAAGTTGTTAATATGAGACTTTATGAACAAAAAAATATCATTGCCTGGTGGTAATAGGAAACATTGCCCTGGATCCCTCCCTGGCTATATTTCCTGACCCCTTTCTCAAGGGCGTAGTGGGCTCCTTTGTGAAAATTTGGATCTTATACTGACAAATTACTCGTTGGATTCATTTATGAGAATGCCTTTGTCAGCACAATGCAAAAACGGTTAAATCACTAACCTATGATTACTTATTCTGGTACATTTATTTAAATAGAAAATAGACTTGATATATTCTAATAGAATTATTTGAATACATATTTCGCCATTGCTTATTTTGTTTTTAATTTTCATTTTCAGATCCAGATCAAATGATGTGTATTTCAAGGTACCGTAAGAAGTCATACATAACAAACGGAGACTGTTCTTTGGCAAAACCAGAGAGTCCGTTACTAGAACCTATATGTAGTGGTCGATGTGCACAGAAGGGACATCCAATCGAAACATTCACAGGGCAAATTTATAGATGTAAACCGGACAAAAAAGTCACAAAAGAAGTAAAATTATTATGTGCAAGTGATTCTAGACTGACTACAATTAAAGTTCGAGTTGTTGAATCTTGTAAATGTGTATTGACAAATCCGCATAGACGGAAAGAAAAAAAGAAAAAGAAAAAGAATAATCGGCGGAAGAATAAAACTGACAAAACAAAAAATAAAAAAAGAAGACGAAAATCAAGACGGAGGAACCGACGAAAAAATAGGAAAAATCGCCAGTCTAGTAAATTGACAAATAATGATCGATGAGAGAAACGTGATTCTAGGAGATTCTTATTCAATTTACCTGTACAACAGACGTACATTTGCTTATTGCAATGGATATATGGCGGACAAAGTGCATAAAACAGCAAGCACATCCGAAGTTTCGTACAATTTTACATTGGATTGTAAAATCTGTGTTCCGAGTGTATTCCGAAAGGAAGCCAGTAAATGAACAGGGATATCCTGAAAAATTAATCTGTGATCAGTTGCTTAACATATTTTTGTTATTTTTATTGTTTTTGTTTGGTAGTGTGGTTGTGTAATTGAGTGAATGTTCAAACATCTCCATATATACATGTACACAGTGAATTTTGTTTTCCATTATTCTAAAACTGCAATTTTTCAAGAAAATTAGATAAATTTTCAAGTATACATACACTTACCGTAAGCGGCAACAATTAAGAATACATCTTACAGCTGACCATTTTTAGAAAACAGTTTGTAAATGTATGATAAACAACAAACAACAAAACCACTATATCCAAAGTGCGAATCGTAAAAACGGTTGATTTTTGTAACCAGCGAATGTGATTTTTGTACCCAGCAGTATTATGGGAAATATCAGACGAGAAAAACATCCGGTACGACGACCAATTTGCAAAACAAGAAAGAAAATTTATTTCCAATAAGATCGTCTTACAAAAATATAACCAAGCAAATAAAAAATATGAAAACTTGAGAACACTTGACCCCTACATTGGAAGGAATTCATTTTTAAGCAAGCATACACATAAACAAATATTATGCGTTTTCGCAACGTCTTCATTATCATAAATATTTGAAACTGTAGGTAATATATTTGGGTTAATAACTTATTAAGAAAATCGCAATTTAATCGTGTATAATGGATGATAAAGAGTTGTTTTCAATAAAAAGTCATTGCAATGCGACATGTGATTGTTGTTCACGCAGTGCGTGATTGCGGACACTGCGCTTCCTGATTTTTGATACTTTTCACCACATGTGACGAATTATTTCTGTGACTTTTGGTAGACAAACGATAACCTCGTAGCAAAATTTACCAATGATCTCCATCTTAATACATTAAATTGGATCAATACAACCAAATCTGTGTATGTTTTAGGACATTTCGTAGTTTTATTCCGATATTTTGAATGAATATTTTACATTTTGTCTTCTCATGTAATTATGGAAATCGTAGTAAAATATACACATTTGATGCCTGTGTTACATACTGGTATTATACCGTAAATTTATCTGCATACCTATAAAGGAGCAACCATTTTGTTTTAATTGGGGTGGGCTTTGAAGTAGCTTGGATCCATTCTTTTAAAAAAAAAATAAATAAATAAATAAAAACTGTATTTTATGCCCTTGCACGCCTAGATTTTCAATATGCCACACTATTCAAATAAACGAAATTAGCGTTTCTTTCTCAAATTTGAGTCTGCCTTTTCGCCAGTTTGCATCCTACCTTTTTATTTTAAATTTCTATCACCCTTCTCCGTAAATATTAAATGATTAAATGGCCTCTCTTTAGGTGGCTTGAGCATATACCAAGATTTTATTAATGAAAAATTGATGTATATTACCTTTACTTTCCCAAAAAAATAAAGCAAATGAGTGTATTGTATTTAGAGTGGTACCTAAGAAATTTAAGCAGCGGGAATTGAATTTAAATTTTAAATATCCATTGAAGATCTTATAGTCAACATTAACGAAACGGATCGAGAAAAACATGAAAACAGCGAGCACCTATTCGAGGTTAACAGCGAGCACCTTTTCGAGGTTGGTACATCATGTTATATCATGTTGACATACTGTGTACCATCTTCAGAAGATGGACGCGGTCAGTTTTCAAGGTTTGTTTTCAATTCACTTTGCAACACCACTGTCCGAGGTTAGGAGAGGTATCATGGATTAGCTCACAAACATGTTTAATACTGCTGCATACTATTTGTGTCTGTCCAAAGCCATGAACCTGTAGTCCAGTGGATTTTTTTAATTTTATTTTTCACTGTTATTCGTTTTATTTACATTGTAATCTAAATTAGCAGATTATTATTTCGTGTGTTTATCGTTACAATATATTTTAAGACCTTATTATTACACAGCTTGTCTAAAGGTTTGGATCTTTGTCCATTTGTAAAGGACTAAGGGTAACCTAGATGTTAATTTGAAATGTATGCTTCTTGGGGAGTATATCAAATCACCTATTTTATATTAAGTCAGTCAAGATGGGAAAATCAAAATATACTGTGAATTTAAGACTAAGACCAAGAGGAAAAACAACAACACATACATACAGAGGGATAATAATAGGTTCTTAAACCATTGCATGTAAAAATGAATCACAATACCGAACCTTAAACCAATCATGATCAGCAGTCCCTAAATTTCAGTTTGGCTATTTTATATGTTATTGTCCATGTATGAATTTTCAGGAGAAACTGTACAGAGGCAATCAAAACCAAGACAAGACCCAATTTGTTTACCTTATAATAATTTTTTTCTTACATCCACGAAATTCAGATATTAATAAAACATTGTTTGTATTTTAATACTCTGAAAGAATTAGGGAGTATGTTTCACGAAAATAAGACAAACATCTTTTATTAGTTTGTTCTTTTCTATAATTTTCCTATGATATTTTAACTAATTTGCAATGAAGAAACCAACATATTGTCCAAAAACTTTCTTTTAATACAACAATCAGGAGTCTCTTCTTCAGAACTCAGACGTCACATTGTCAAAAATCAGAAGTAGCGATGTACAAATCGGAACAAAAATCAATAGTAGCCTCTGAACGATGAAGCGTTACTTTGCGGGAATATTTCCAAATCTTTCAGTAAAAATTACAAACTTATTTTAAGTTTTTCCTAAATAAAATAACTAAAAATAATGTTTAGTAGGACTTGACAGCCATTTTCTGTCTGTTTATTTCATTTGTATCATGCAGCGACAACTTTGCCTATAAACATAGGAATTTGTAATAAAGGCAATAAATACGACGTAATAAGGCTTGTCGCAAATGTATTTAACTAACTGGAGAAAAGAAATACATTTTTTTACTTTCATACTTAAATATTTGAAAAGAATATGAAAAAGATTGTCTGTTTGTTTACAAAAGTAGTTAAAGAACAGAAATCACATTTCGCAGGTTACAAAAATCAATCGTTTTTACGATTCGCTCTTTGTATATAGTGAATATAATTGGAGTAAGACCGAAATTTACCCTAAACTTTTAATTTTTTACCATTTTTGCGTTACAAAGGCGTTCCTGGATCCACCCTGATTATATGATCACGTTTTATTTAAAAAGAATTCGAAGATATCAGAGGGGCAGACAGAAATCGTTAAATCAGAGGACAGACAAGACCATGACCAACAAAAAAAGAAACGAAAGACAAACATAGTACGCTGAACACGACACTGAAAAATTAAGTAGAGTTACACGAACCCTACAAAACTTTTGTTGCATATTCGTTATAATTTGTTTCACATTTTTTAAATTACATCATACAAAAATCAAATGCTCCATATATTAAAATGAATTCGAAGATACCAAAAGGCAGACGGAAATCGTTAAGTCGGAAAACAGACAAGACCATGGCCAACAAAGTGAAACGAAAGACAGACACAGAACACACAACACTACACTGAAAACTAAAGCTGGAGTAACACGAACTCTACAAAATCTACAAAATCTACGGTGAGTTCAGGTGCTCCGGAAGGGTAAGCAACTCCTGCTCCACTAGTGGCTCCACTAGTGGCACCCGTCTTGTTACTCAGTAGAGACAAAGCTGGTGTATAGTCGCAATCTACTCCATTTAAGTTCACAATAAAGCGCCCATGTGAAAGATCTGAAATAGATAGTTTACAATGACAAGATAAACACCGAGTAAAAAATAAATAAACAGAAGTGGTAAAGTACATTGCTGGGCTAAAAAACCTCTGGACTTGCACTCCATCAGTAAGGAAATCCAGTCCGTCGTTTGCAAGTCTAAAGTTGTTAATGGGTATTCTGGATATATCTCCATTAGCTTCTCTCAACAAATGACGGAAGAAGTTTAGAATTATAATTATTTTCTAAGTTAAGAAAACTCACGGAGACAGCATGGTAGGTATTGGACAATTATCAGATATTATTGAAGTATTTTTGTCCAACAGTGGAAACAAACATTGAAACAAGAATAACAATTGTGTTCTTTTCAGTAATGCCTGAATAATAACCTTATTTTCGCTTTTAGACCTGAGTAAGCTTTTCCGCGTGATTCAAGTCGGTTATACATTCCAATAATAGAGTTGTCTTTCTTTGATTGGGGTATTCTGTTACATATAGAAGACGTTCAGAGTGTCAAAATTTCTTTTCGTTTTCTTGATAATTTTTCTTTTTTTCCTATAAGAAGATTTAGATAAAAGCATGAAAAAATATAATGTACTTTTCTGCTTTCACAGTATGTAAGATTACCAAAATATGGAATATAGAATCTGAGAAGTCATTTTTCTTTGCATTGAAAAATTTCATTTAAGCCCAAAAATGACATAGGTCTTTCATTTTAAAAGTATTTTTGTAAAAAAAAATGATTCTTCGCTAAGGATAAACAGTCTCAATTGCAACATGCATTTTTCATTTTTTATACTCAAGGAAAACAAAGCCTATTTTGTTTATCCGTTGTTCGAAAGGATATTTAAGATCATTTAAAAAAATAAGTATGATATGAAGCAGGCGACAATCTTCAACAAATGCTGAGTACTACTAAAACTTGCCTATAACTTCTTATTACAAAGATATTCTCAGATTGCAAACTTTGACTTTAAAGTTTGAAACTGAAATATGTCTCCAGTTTCCAGATATAAAAAGATTATGTAAACAATGTAAAACCCTTTTACATGCAGATAATTTTAGATTCTTCTCCGTATAAGTTTCCAATTGATTATTGACCTCGAAGATGCATGCCTCCTGTATTAATATCAGAAACGAAATTTGCAAACCCTGGTAACCTCTACTCACAATGTGATCAGAATTTTTACTCTTAAAACGTTCCCAGATGTCAGAGTTGCCTCCTGAATAGCATGTAAAATTCGGTAACCTTTACGTGCAATTATCTGTGAATATCATATATCATAAATTTAAGATCAGTTTCAATATTTGGTTGCAAAGATTTTAATTAGACTTGATATGATATTCCTTGACAAGTTTAAAGTTTCTGATGAGAAAATTTAAGTGAAATTTTACGACCTTTCTTTCACAAACATGACATGGAAGAATAAACTTAACATCTAAAATAACAATTGGATGACAAAATGCGGACACAAAGTCCATCAGATCAGTTTACCTTTTTGTAATTTTGACAAAAATTTGACAAAACACGTGTGTTAAACGCGGGTAAAAGTATCATTACAACCACCCCAAAATGACAGATGGACAATGGTAGGAACTTTTGACCACCACTAAGTAAACCATACATTAAAACACTCAGGTGATACGGACTGATACGAACTAATGGCCTTGTGGAATTTAATTTTAGTTTGATTATTGAAATTAATTTGAATTAGTTAAGGCAAACGAGTGAAATTACTTAGTGTATTGTTGTTCGCTATAAAAATTGAAACTAATTTTTCACTTAGTTTGTAAGTGTTTATGATCAAAGTAAATCCACAGGGGCGTTATATTTTATAACACTGTCTATCTGCAGGTTAATCAGTAAATTGCCCCTTTTTATAGCATTTCTTACCTTAAATCATTTGAATCATTTGAATTCTCACAATTTACATTAAAACAGGAAATATTCTTAACATTTTTTGGTCAAATTCGAATAATTTTATTGGAATAGGAAACAATTAATACCAATACCAAATAGTACTTAGTACTGGACTTCAAAATAAATATGAGAAATGGAACAAAAATGAAATTTGTGGACAATATACTGATTTATTCATTCCTCTTCTCTATTTTTTATTGTGAATATTTTATCTAGAATTTTAACCACGTGAACTTTCCAACAATATTCAATGTTTCTTTTCTTGTGGTAATATCCCAGCTCCGATACACACTTGACGGACTAGAAATGTCCATATAAAGCTGCTATATCGTTCCTCAACGAATTTATCCCATATTACAAAACAAAACACAATACCTTTATTTTTTATTACTTATTACACATAAATAATTAATAGTTATAATGATATATTATATCTGTGATTGTATATTTCATGATATATGCTAGTCAAAAAAAGAAACGTTACACTCCTTCAACATCATTTAAAAATTTGTTTGTGCGTTGTTTAAATTTTTTTTAT
>JAULBM010332132.1:0-12980 GCA_032357055.1 Geukensia granosissima
CATATCACGAACTATAAGCACACTAATTTTGGTCATCCTATCATTAATACTTTCAGAGATATAGAGCTTTCAAAAAATCTAATGCCGTCGCCGGAAAGTAACACCTATGTCTCGCTTTCTTCGTCGCAGGCGAGACAAAAAAACATATTGGATAATGAAACAAATTTCCAATATCCTGCATAACTGCATGACCCTTTTTTCTCTAAAATGGTAAAAGACATGGAAAATTCGATGGAAGAATTAAATCAAATAAAACCATAAGCTTTATATATTTTACTGTTTTGTTTCAATTTTTGCATGCTTATTACATAATACATTATAAAACACATAATATCCACATAAATATATAAAAATTACAAAAATACACTGTTATTAATACATAAACATGTATGGAGCAATATGCATCATAAAAGCATATCATATTTTTTGTAATCATGTTTCAATGGCAAAATTAACAGTTTGTGTTGCTCTAAGGTAAACATTGTATCACTCAGAGACATATATTTCAGTTATATACGACACTGATTCTATCAACACATCTTATTTCGGGATTGTTGATAATAGCGACTTCAATGTTGAGGGGGGAAAATTCATTTATGTGGGCTAAAATAGTTAAGTTAAACCTGTGAAGTTTAGTGTGTTTGAACAATTATATTTTAACTTGACCAGCTAGTTGTAAGATTTTCACAGAAAAATGTCACAGATTGCTATGATTTCAGTAATTTAGATTTGATTATGACTGTTTGGTTGATTTAGATTACACTGTGGGTTGACCTGTTACTGCTTTGAAATAATTGAACTATTTCCAATATTGTCATAATTATATCCATTTATTTACATCAACTGCTGTATAAATAAACATTTAAGTAGCAGTCCATTTATAACAGTCAACTGTAGAAGTGATATATTGTGTGGAAAACAATCTCAATAAAAAGATTATTTTTCAAATTATGTTTCTCATATGTTAACATGATTATATTCATTTGTTAATAAATATTTGTATTTTGAGAAAACCATACATATATTTCCATAATTTTTTAACTAATTGAAGACCAATAACTCTTGCAACAAATCATTTTCATGTACAATCTATAATTTATATCTTAAATGTCCAAAGCTAGAATAACAAAGACTTGTAATGCATACAGGATCAGTGTTTAAATTAAGAACAAATTTAGTTTTGGTGGGGTTATGATATGCATGCATTTTTATATGGACTACTATTTAACTAGCAATGGGACTTTTGAACATAAAATTTTTACCTGTAGACCTAATTCGAACAAACAAATGAGTGACTGGATGCGATATCATCCTCAGACAGTCTATTTTTTTAATCAGTTGTACAGGTGAAGTTGTTTATTGTAGTTTTATACAAAAGAATCTAAAAGAGTTTATATTGGTTGTTATAAATCAAGGGAGGTAATTCAGAGTGAGTTTGAAAGTGTCAATTGTTGAAGAAGAATAATATGATTAAAAATCACTACAGAAACAACAAACAGAATTTTATAAATAAAACTGAACACACTCTTGATAACATGGTAAAATCAATTATATTCAAGTTATGCACTGTCAAACGATTCAATAATATGGAGAGAAGAATGAATGAACTGAGATACCCTGGTGTTTACAAAATGTTTGACTATAAAAAATACTTAAAAGATGCTGCTGCAAGATAACAAAGTAAACAGCTTATCTGGTATTAGTGAAAAGACAAAATAAAGTCATTAATCCTGCAATTAAGCATTTTGAGAGCACAAATATAGCAAAGTGATATTTGTATAGTAGCACAATATTGTCTCCTGTTATCCTAACACATTACTAGAGATCCGGCATATAAAATCTGGAAACCAGCTGACTGGTGTCTTCAAATAAGTTGGCGTTCTTAAGAAACGATTAAACAATTTTAGAAAGAAAATCGTCCATTTATTTACCTTGTAAGATTTGCAGGAATAAAACAATACACACAAATTGCCTGAAAATATAAAATTTATTTGTACTTGCTGCAAAATGGGTAAAGACGCTTGGCAAAGCCTTGCAACATGTTACTTGTTTCTAAAGCTGGTACAGATAAATTGATATTTTCCGGCAATGTAAATGTATTTTTTATGTATTATGCACGAGACTTGTGTTACTGCAATAGGTCCAGTTTAGATACTAGAGCAAGAAGAAATAGTTTTCAAATTTGCAGCAACTACAAATGTTACTGTAAAAAATTCTTATTTTAGCACACATATTCTGGAAATATTAAAATTATAATAAATATATTTTGTGTTCCTCAATAAACTGTCACATCTTTGCAAAATTTTATATATATCTACTAGCTAAAATTAAATTATCCACTAGAAAAAAACTAGAACAGAATACAAATAATGGTTTGTTTCTTTTATCTTCTTATCAAGTTTTGCAACAATTTCACCTTTGACAATAATCCCCTGATTATTTCCCAACTAAATCTGAAGTCACAATTACATAAAAAACATAGCAGTGACTTTCTGTTGAAACAACGTTCAAATTTTGGCATTTTCTGTGGTTGGTAACATACATCATGTCAGTGATGATTTCATATTGAAATGTAAACTGTACCATTGTCATAAAAATTCCACATAATTTGAAAATAAACTATGGTCTTTAAAAAGTTGTATATAGTCAATTTTATAACAATGTCATGAATTGTCCTAGATTTTGACCTAGATGGTTGTTGCCAAGGACTGGTGTATGGGAGGCTGGAAACACCGTACATGTTCGACAGACATACTATCTGGATCATTTGTATGCAGGTATTTGTTCAACACAGCAAATATCTGATTGTTCAGAATCTGGAACTTTCTTATTCTATCCACCATCTTCTTCAATTGCTGAAAAATCAAAAACACATTAATATATTACTTAGTGAGTAGCCAAGGGTGATCATAAATTCTAATTATTTTGTTAGTTGATTTTGGAGCCCATATACTGCAGACAAAATCTCAGCAGGCTGACTAGTCATATAGAACTCCAAATGTTTGATCTAAATGTTCAATTCCTGGTATACTTTTTTTTTGCGGCATTATCTGCATTTGTGATTAACTTGTTCTTATTTGTTCTCCTTCACCTGCTGATAATTAACATAACACCACAATGAGGAAATGACAGATTATTCTCCTTAAGAGTACTTAGTGGCTTGTTAATAAATTTTTCTCTGTGTTTTACTGTTTTCAAGTTAATTGGGTCAAATTGGTAAAAAGTCAGGATATTGACATGTTTTTATTTTTTGTGTGATATGATTCAGTGTTAGAAATGGAACAGAACATAATCAGAATTTTTTTTGCTATTTACCAATTTTGATATAAAGGGTTGAAGAGGGTCAAAAAGGGCAATTTCACATGATATGAAAAATTCAGATTATTCCACTAGATTTTTTTTTCATTGCGTTCATCTCATTCAGAGCTTTAAGTATTATGTCAACAGATATGATCTTTTACCTATGTCAAAACAAATGAGGTCAAAAAAGCAAAAACATGCTATAAGGTAGGACATGGAAATTTTCTTTGATTTTTCATCCATTTTTGTGAGAGTAATTTCTTACTTCCTCATTTTTCATTAAATTCACAGATTCTTAGAGAAAAAGTTGTGAATTAACTGATAACTGTGTCCCTCAAATTATTCTTTCCTTAAGATTGCTGCCTCTAACCATCAACTATCTCATGTCAGCAAGTTGCAATTGTATCATGCTGGGCTTGCTAAGTACCTCAATTTCACATGTTTTGCATGTATCCAACAGGCAAGTAACAGACAATCCACTAAAAAAATTTTGAAAATCTAACCCTACTATATATTGGCCCTGTTTTAAGTCATGTTTAAAGGTTTCAACCATCTACTACTAAGAAATAACTTGGTGGCTTGAAAAATGATCAATAATTTTTGCTGAACAAGTTTACAAATATCAGTTCTACATAACTTACAATTCCTTTGACATTTTCGTCTTTCATGTCAACCCTGTTGACCTTAAGAATGTGATAACAGAAATCTAAAGCCTCAAATCTTCTCTGTTGATCCAACAACACGATTAATGTACAACCTGCCCAGTTCAGTCCCTCACCATACAACTCTCTGAAAATTTAACATAAACTGAATACTAAAAGTTTAATAACCTAAAATCAACTCCCAATGGGCAAAGTACACAGTTGAGGGTAAGATGGTACGATTGACTTAAAGTCACCTAATTTTATCTCAAATTTTTTGTAAGGGATCAATTGGGGTATCATTAATAGTGCAAGGTTATCTGAAAAATTCACCTGAAATAACTTTTTTCACAACATAGTTCTGACTTCATAATTTTGACTTTTGAGTCAATATAAATCATTTGTGACTTTTTCTTTTACCTAATGAAAATGAACTCTTAACCCACTCACTTATTAGCATGAGTCTTATTTTTGAACATATTAATATGTTTTGGCTAACACCCCATGCTTGGTAAAAAGGTCTATTTGTTGAGTGGTATTATCCAGACTATTTTGTTTGCCATAAACTGCCCCTGTGACCTCTGAACCAGTCAAAAATCCATTGGCTTCTTCTACTCACCATTCCTATAGGAATGAAGAAGTCATTGCTCAGAATTAGGAGTTAATAGTATTGTACAGTGCTCCCATGTTATACCCCCTACCTCTAATGGCAGTCCCTCACTTATTGCCACAATTTTGCAAAGTCCCTTTTTCAAAAATTACTATAGTTTCCATGTAAACATATCCTTATTGAATCCCAGCCTTACATATTGTCAAGATTTGTCCTGGTCTCAAAGCTGTTAATATAATGAGAGTGCACTGTATTTGAAATTACCAGCATAGATGATTTAATGGTTGCAAGTTAAGTTTACTGGCAATGTGATAGCAGAGAAATGTGTGGGTGGTCATCAAATAAAAATTCAATACAATACTGTTAATTCCATTATAATGCAAATGAATACAACAGCTTTCAATCTTAACATTTTAAGTATGGAATAAACATTTACCGAGTTTGCACACATTCTCCAATGACATCACTCGTAGATTTATTACAATGAAAATTTTGACGTCATCTAATGAAAATCAATGTTACAAACACTATCAAATTAGAATGTTAGAATATAAAATGTATTGTTCTAAAAGAGAGGTCATACAATTTAAAATATTCATAATTCTGTTAAAAAAGACCTACTCAATTGTGAATTCATTATCTCCTACAGGGATGCAGAAGACAAACTGAATAGCACTCCAAAGTCTGTGAAACTCTGTACACTCATCAATATTCATCACCCCATTGGCTGGAGGTTGACCTTTCCACAAGGGGTCATCAATAAATTCTTTGATTCTCTTCAGTACAACCTCAAACATTGACAAGCCACAGCAAAGTCTTTCTCTGGTTAACAGGTCTCCTTCACCTGCTATCGATATTTGCTGTAATGATCAACAAAATTTATTACTTTAGATATATACAGGCCACAGCAAAGTCTTTCTCTGGTTAACAGGTCTCCTTCACCTGCTATCGATATTTGCTGTAATTACCAACAAAATTTATTACTTTAGATATATACAGGCAACAGCAAAGTCTTTCTCTGGTTAACAGGTCTCCTTCGTCTGCTATCGATATTTGCTGCAATGATCAACAAAATTTGTTACTTCAAACACTGGCAAAAATGCCAGGCATGTGAATGAGACGACAAATGCCACACATGTGACATGCATGTCAGGTAATAGGTTTCACATGTGTATTACAGTGTAGATGTTTTAAAGTTGGAATATTAATTGATTATAAATAAAGTCACTGGGTGAGATGGACCACATATGAAAAACAAGTGACATTTCACATCTGTGATATGTGTGGCACAAATGTGTAATATGTATGTGACACAGGCATGGAAATTCACACGTGACTTATGGGTTATATATGTGTGATTTCCCACACGCGAGTCACTTTTGTGGCAATTTTACCCTAGTTTAGTCTGCATTTTTGGTTAATATATCTTCTAAAGATAAGTTCAGATAAAAAAATCTTACTTTAGTAAACAGGTATGTACATTTGATTAAACATAGTCAATTATAATTACTGTATTTTCTCTACTATTGGACTAATCTTCAATTTTCCTCTTAGGCTCTTAATGGAATATGCATCATTTTAACAAAAAAGTCTAATCTTATATTCCGAAAAAGATGACAAATACATTAATTTTTTAACATCTTTCAATGGGTCACAACTTCTGAACTTTATATAAGAAAAATGTAAACTTTAAAAGCTGTATTGAATCCTTAACTTTTTAAAAATAATTGTGTGCATTTATCATTGAATCCTCAATTTCCTTATGACATGGGGAGTTTTTATAGAGCAATTTACATTCTCTTGCAATTTTCACAATAATAAGAACATTAAATAAATTCTGAATCTACAATATCATATTATTAACTACAGCTTTAAAATATTTTTGAAGTTCACAATGTCATAATGTAAGCTTTTTACAGACAATCCAAGTCTATTCTTTAAGAAATAGCTTGGCAATGATTCAAAAACCTCAAAGAAAATTTTAAAAATATTCAATTTATTAAGTAAATAATCAGAAAATCAATACACTATAAGGACTGTGGTTTTTGGCTGATGCTGGTTTCGCAGTGATGAAAAAAACTTAAAGTTAGCTTTAGGATGATCCTTTTAAGCCAAGCAGTTTATTCCAGACAGTATTTAGCCGATATGTGTTGAGGATTACAAGGTTAAATTATTACAGAAAATTTAGGTGTGCTATATGTTCGTTTCAAGGAGTAACCTCTCATCAGTAGCATTAGAACCGATGAAGAATGGATGACGTCTTAATGGTGTCAAACTCATAATTCTGTACATGAATATTTATGTATGCAGGGAACATGTCTTCGGAGACTAACATTTTATTCATTTCAAGAGGCTTCTCAAGACAGATGGTTTCCAAAAAAGGAATTAAAATTATTTACAGTTGTGACACCTTTGATTGGTCTTCCAAAAAGGTTGGTCTCTCAAGACAGATTTTACTGTAATTATTAAATTGGTAAATGACCTCATCTTGCTAGGTACCTTATTTCTCCTTACAGCAGTTTTCTTTCCGATAAAAAATCTCTTCATTGTGTAAAACAGGGATTTTGAATGATAAATATTTGTTACTTAAGATCTCAAATAATTTTTAATCACTTTTTTATTTAATGGTTTTAGTGACCAGTGAGAAAGGGTACTTACAAAGACACTATGAAAAACGGCGGTGGACAGTAGTTTCTAAATTTGTCTCAGTAAGCTTGCCTTACATCTATTTCAAACAAGAAAATGTGTTTATGGGACACAGAGGCCCCTGTCTTTGTAAACAGGAATTACACAAATGTAAGACCTGAAGAGAGAAGATATAGTACAGCCCACCATGATAATGCTTCAGACCAAATATCAAATCAATCTTAAATACTCAAGCGGAGAAATCTTTGACATAAATTGACTGACAGGTGGATGTATGATGGTGAAACTTAATGCCCACATCGCCTAAAGACAGGGCATAAACAACTGATTGACTGTGTTTTATACCTGATCTGTTCCTATTTTTTCTATGAGAGGGACAACCTGTAGTGGGGCATATTTCTGTTCTAATTTTTTCATTACTATCTTCAGTTCTTGTTCTTTTTCATTTTGACTGTCTCCCTCTACAAGAATAAGAATCATATATTGAACAAAAGGTTTTAATAGTTACCATACATACCTAATTTTACAATTAAACAGGTGATTTTACCTTTGATTGGTTTAAAAGGCTTTGGTATAATATTTTTTAACACCTATTTTCTGTTATCCTTGATTGGTATAAAATGCTTTGGTATAATATTTTGTAACACCTATTTTCTGTTATCTTTGATTGGTATAAAAGGCTTTGGTATAATATTTTGTAACACCTATCTGATGTTATCTTTGATTGGTATAAAAGGCTTTGGTATAATATTCTGGAGGGGTGCAACATGTCTATCAGATTTAACATTTGATTGTTATAAAAGGTTTTGGTAAAATAATCTGGAAGAGTGCAGCACATGTATCAGATTTAACCTTTGATTGGTATAAAAGGTGTTGGTATAATAATCTGGAAGGGTGCTGGACGGGTATCAGATTTTACCTTTGATTGGTATAAAAGGTTTTGGTATAATATTCTGGAAGGGTGCTGCATGTGTATCAGATTTTACCTTTGATTGGTACAAAAGGTTTTGGTATAATATTCTGGAAGGGTGCTGGACGTGTATCGGATTTTACCTTTGATTGGTATAAAATGCTTTGGTATAATATTTTGGAAGAGTGTGACATGTGTATAAGATTTTACCTTTGATTGGTATAAAAGGTGTTGGTATTATATTCTTGAAGGGTGCTACATGTGTATCAGATTTTACCTTTTGATTGCTATAAAAGGCTTTGGTATAATATTTTGTAACACCTATCTGATGTTATTTTGATTGGTATAAAAGGCATTGGTATTATAATATTTTGTAACACCTATCTGATATTATCTTCGACTGGTATAAAAGGCTTTGGTATAAAATTCTGTAACACCTATCTGATGTTATCTTTGATTGGTATTTTATGAAAGGTTTTGGTATAATATTCTGGAGGGGTGCTGCATGTGTATCAGTTTTGACCTTTAAATGGTATAAAAGGTTTTGGTATTATATTCTGGAAAAGTGTGACATGTGCATCAGATTTTACCTTTGATTGGTATAAAAGGTTTGGTATAATATTCTGGAGGGGTGCTTGACGTGCACCCGATTTTACCTTTGATTGGCATAAAAGGTTTTGGTATGATATTCTGGAAAGATGCTGCATGTGTATCAGATTTTACCTTTGGTTTGTATAAAATTCTAGAAGGGTGCTGGACGTGTATAAGATTTTATCTTTAATTGGTATAAAAGGCTTTGGTATAATATTCTGTAACACCTACCTTACGTTATCTTTGATTGGTATAAAAAGGTTTTAGTATAATATTCTGGAAGGGTGCTGGACGTGTATCAGATTTTACCTTTGATTGGTATGAAATGCTGTGGTATAATATTCTGTAACACCTACCTGATGTTATCTTTAATTGGTATAAAAGGCTTTTGTATTTTAATATTTTGTAACACCTATCTGATGTTATCTTTGATTGGTATATTATAAAAGTTTTTGGTATAATATTCTGGAAGGGTCCTACATGTGTATCCGATTTTACCTTTGGTATAAAAGGTTTTGGTATAATATTCTGCAAGAGTGTGACATGTGTATCAGATTTTACCTTTGATTGGTATAAAGGTTTTTGTATAATAGTCTGGAGGGGTGCTGGACGTGCATCCGATTTTACCTTTGATTGGTATAAAAGGTTTTGGTATAATATTCTGGAAGGGTGCTGGACGTGCATCCGATTTTACCTTTGATTGGTATAAAAGGTTTTGGTATAATATTCTGGAAGGGTGATGCATGTGTATCAGATTTTATCTTTGGTTGGTATAAAAGGTTTTTTGGTGTACTATTCTGGAAGGGTGCTGCATGTGTATCAGATTTTACCTTTAAATGGTAAACAAAAGGTGTTGGTATAATATTCTGGAAGAGTGTGACATGTGTATCAGATTTTACCTTTGATTGGTATAATAGGTTTTGGTATAATATTCTGGAAGATTGTGACATGTGTATCAGATTTTACCTTTGATTGGTACAAAATGTTTTGGTATAATATTCTGGAAGGGGGCTGGACGTGCATCCGATTTTACCTTTGATTGGTATAAAATGGAAGGTAATTATTTCAAAGTATATCTATTTTTGTTCAGATACTATCTTGTCAGATTGGGTGTCTTTCTTTTTGATTTTCATAGTTCGTCGGTTACTACTTTTGTTCTCTTTGATTTTTTTATTTAAACAATCGTTGGAGGAGGGTTGAGTCCTCACTAAACTAGTTTAATCCCATCACATGTCTCGCGTGCCTGTCCCAAGTCAGGGATTGTGGTCATTGGTTTGTCTTTATGTTAATATTTTGTTATTTGTACATTTTTTCTCGAATGGTACGGAAAGTCGCGGCGGCGAGACATATGGATACTGTTTTCTGTGGCGGCGGCGGTAACATTTCTAAATTATGAGAAATTGTTATGTTTTGTGAGTTGTAGGTCCACATAATATTTAAACAGTTGCACCAGTAAATATCAACACTTAGTAAATGGTCACACCCCTCAGTCATACATATGAAAATAGGGGATTTGACATGATTGTTCATGAGACAGCCATCCACTAAATAACAGTCGAATATCAACTTTTACATGTCCCATTACGGCCTTCAACAATGAACCACACCATAACGGAAGCTGTAAAGGCCCCCGAAAACTATTCATAAAACACGACAATCGACATAATCTATTGATAAATGGTGAACAAATAACAATATATGACTAAATAAAGAAAAAGACAACCACTGGACTACAGGTTCCTGGCTTGGGACAGGCACATCAGTATGTGGCAGTGTTAAACCGGTTGGCGAGCTCTCAACCTAACCTGGGATAATAAGGTGACAAAACAACAATTAAAAACGCACCTTATAATCGGTTACATGGAATTAACACTTGAGATCGATACTTAAATCCAAGAACAAATACAATTAAAACTTATACGTGATACAACAAAAATATCGACCTCGAAAGAGTACTCGCAGTTGATGTATGCTAGTTAAAAACCCAAAAGCAATCGATCAGGTAACCAAGTTTTCCTTTACAATGGTATCAAAATAAACAAGTCCAAATGGATTTAGTGTTTAAATAGCATTAGAAGCCAAAGAAAACATTGGCTGTGCAAATGCCAATATAGAAATATAAAGACAGGCAGTAGAAAATTTCTTAAACTGTTAAGCACTGTATTAAGCTATTGACAGGAAAGTCAATATTAGTACCAATAAAAATTTTATTTAGAGATTCAATAATAATGTTGTGAAAATATCTTTTACGGATAACTTTATCAAGTTGAATTTAAGACCATGTTTATTTTGTTTAAATTTCTGAGCTTTATTTACCACGTTTACGTAAAACGTAGGATGTGATATCCCATGTTTTTTAAAGATGATTACAAGAACATCCAAAACTTAATCTTTATGAAAGAATTTAGTAATATTTTTTCAATTTTTGGTAACAAAATCCTTGAATTGATAATTTTTTTAGTTATACAGAATAATTATAAAATCTGAAACGTCGCTTCTAACATGGGCATAAGGAACCAGCTGAGAAATATATAACCTTACCAAGGAGCCAAAGGAACGTCGAGGAAGGGGAAATTAACAAATTGGAATGAAAAATCGACCCTCTTGTCGTAAATTTTGGTGGAAATTTTAACCTTAAAAAATATACACATCTAAGTCCAGAAATGGGCATTTGAGGCTATTCCTTAATTTTGAACAGCAATGCATTTGTTTCGTATTATGCCCCCCTCGGTGGTGTAATTGAAAGCGTGTTCGCCTCGAGTGCGAAAGGTCGTGGGTTCGATCTCCGGTCAAACCTAAGACATTAAAATTTGTATTTGATGCTTCTTCGCTACATGTAACCACGCTAACCACGCAGCAGCTGAAGAGGAAATAGTGGTCGCCCCAAAGTCAGAATAATGTGGCAGGGTAAAGTGACATGTTTTCAGGGGGACTGTGGACTGTTGCTTTCGTGAGCTAACACTTAAAAAAAAACAGACTCAGCGTGTCGGTCTAGTACAAAGCAGGCTTCATTCATCATCAACATTCATTGCTCTCGTTCTGAATATGCATGAGGTATTTGCCGCTAGACGTAAAGCAACATTCATTCAATCAATCAATCGTATTATAAACATCTCATATATTTTGAGTAAAAAGGAATTTCTTCCCAGTCATTTTGTAAATGATTTGGGTATAGATTAAGTTCCAAATTGTATAAAAGTACTTAAAATATAAGAAAACACTTGATTTCTGCTGATTTACTTTTTGATCAAATAAGTTATTCTCAATGAAATTTATTGCCTCCCATAATAAGCAGGAAGAAAAAATCATTTAGATCTTTTCACTATACCAATCAGAATATCAATATATATTTACAAACATTCATTACCTTTGGTATAAAACTGATCTCCATCACACCTCCAAAAACCAATACAACTTCTTTCATAAACTATAAAGGCTTAATTACCAACATCTTATGTAGAAAATGACGAGGCGAGGGGTCTGGGGATCGCTTTATGTTTCCAGTAGGTCTAGGGCAACGGTATGAGTTTAGGGAGGAACTCCCAACTGAAAACATATATTTTTACATGTTTAAGTGATATTTGAAAGTGTGACGAATTTGGTTTACTATACCTTGAAACAATATTATTTCCAGTAAAAGATTGACCGTTTATTTACAAAACACCGTGTTAAACATGCAAACATTATACGCAAATTCTACTTTCGTTTTTGATTGTTTTGGTTCTATATTAATTACGGAACCAAACCGGACTTGCATTTCCGCAACACCAGCATTAATTCCAATCGGCGTTTAATGAATGAAAGCCGTAAGTAAAGTGTTTAATTATGATTTCAAGTGTATTCGTGATATAAATCGCGCATGGGATTAAGAATTATTTTATTTCGGTTTAAAGATTATTTGGGTTAGAGATTACGTTATTAGGGTATATAAGGACGTGCATTTCAGTTTTTAATCAGTCAGTTCTGGCCCGCTGAAGTGAACACTTCAATAGGAAAGATATATTACTGCAAACCTGAAAAAGGGTTGCTTGCAAACCTGAATAAGGATTGCCTTGATAGATATATACCTGAATAAGGTAATATAGCGGGAGTTGTATTTATCAGTGGTATTTTACTGATAGGGAATTGTAAGTGACGATCTGCCAAAACCTGCATAAGGAATTGTCGGATCGGAGCACTGAATATATACATACCACCAGATCACATCGTGGTCGTATGAGCATCGCCGAGTAGTTAAGTGCCGGTGGGTAGGAAATATATCATCCCTGAATAAGGGAGCAGT
>JAULBM010332142.1:539-12979 GCA_032357055.1 Geukensia granosissima
GAAAATTAATGTCACGCGTAAGCACTCGTTTTAGTAAAAAATCAGAATTTGACTGATTAGAGATGACTTAACTTTTACCACCAATGAATAGTTTTGTAAAATGCGTGTAATTTTGTTTTAAATGTGTAAATTGAAAATGTTTTGTAAATTTTTGTACATGACTTGGATTTTCCCATTGTAAACTTTCCGCTAATGTCTAGCAGCATTCCAGCAGCACCTGCATACGGAGTGTTTATTTCTCAGTTGATACGTTACTCCAGGGCGTGTGCTTTCGATCAGGGTTTTATTAACAGAGGGTTGCTGCTGCCAAGAAAGCTGACAAACCAAGGGTTTTTTAATATAAGTTTAGAGTTATCACTCCGGAAATTTTTCGGTCGCCATCATAGTTTGGTTGACCTTTATAAAATATTCATTTCACAAGTGGCATTAGATTTCTTTCCACTATCGTGACACCAAATCCGTTCCTATCCCGGTTATGACTAAAACCGATTGCGACAATACACTGGCTTTGTCCACTGAGTAATACGACATTGGCACTAGTGGAGATGGAGTGGCTTACCCTTCCGTAGCATCTGAACTCACCCTGGTTTTTGTAGGGTTCGTGTAACTTTAGTTTTAGTTTTCGGTGTAGTTTTGTGTGCACTCTGTTTGTAAATCGTTTTGGGGATTTTTATTTCTTTTTGTGGCCACGGTCTTGCCTATCTTCTGATCTGAAAATTTCTGTTTGCCCATTTGGTATCGTCGAATTCTTTTTATTATCCAACAGTTAGCACCATTTAGAAATACAACTGCCGAAGGGGTGATTCCGGAATTACGTTGGTCACAAACAGCAAATTTCGGACAAGTTCCCAACAGCAGACAAAAGAATGCGTTTATGGCAGTTGCAATGGACCTTCCTGATTACAACTCACCAACAGGAGCGTGAGTACAATAACAGCTCTACAAATAAGAAACCTTAAAAATTTTAGAAATATTCACGAAAAACGTATTAGAATCGTTCGCCTAAACATGTTGGGTCTTGATTTTGTGACATTGTAAATTAAGTGTAACAGTTCAAAAGTACTTAGTCCATTTAGTATATGAATAGTATTTTTACTACACATACAATGAAATTAGATTAAAAAAAGGATATAATGATAGATGGGCAAAGAGAGTTCTGCTGACAGGGTTGGTTCCTTCCACAGGTAATGAATAAGAAGGTCTTATCGATTATGTCAGCCAGATGATTTTACGGAAACCTTGGCCTTGGACTATGGTCAGTATCGTTTTCGGACAATGTCTTACTCCTTGTTCGTAATTGAAGATGCCGTTCATAAATCTGAAAACTATTTGGACTACAAAACGCTAAATTGGTCGTTCCTATCCCATCGCCCCATTTTCCTGGGCAGTCAAAGTTTTGTTCACAAATAGCAGCAGTAGTACATGTTAAGCATAACTTTGTCAATTAATATGAAAACGAAAATTTCGTGTGAATGTCAGAGAGACTGTTCTCCAACCACAAGACAAACAAAGGGAATTTACAAATCTGAAGGTCGTCACAAAGTCTTCAACAAGGGTGAAATACTAGTCATTGTGAAAAGTTCTAACCCGCCCAAAATACAAAACGTGTAAAAAATGTACATGTAACTAAACATATTATACATTGGTAAAAATATCAATTATGCACGATTGAGATATTGAATAATACAATACAACGGAACTTACTTTTACCTTATAATTTGACTTTTCGGCAAGTCTTTTGGAAATATATCTAAAAGTAGTCCTCAGACCATTTATTCATTTAAATAATATTTAACAGAATCCATCCACGGCTAAAGCACGATGTTGCCGCCCGTCTCGTTTTGGGGGCGTTGGCTATAGCTTACAATCAAAGTGGAGTTGACTTCCAAGGACCTGTCCCATCATCATACACATTTGAGCCATCTACGAAAACAATAATAGTTGAATTTGACAATGGAAGATCCCCTATAAATGTCAGGAATAATAAGGGATTTCAGGTAAATTAAATCTTCTTAAGGAAACAACCATTTAACTCTGGCGGGGTTATGGTTTTTCACAAAAAGTGTTCTCATGTCAAACCTCATGAAAAATATTTTCTAGGCAGGCAAGTAATTAAAAAATATTCTGAAGCCCATCCCCCCCTCATTTAGCGTAATGTTAAATTTCGAAAAAAAAAATCATTGACTGATCACTGCGAAAAACAAAAAAAAATTTTCTGTCTGAGAATTAAAACCATACCCTCCATCAAGTTAAATAGTCGTTCCCTAAAGAAAGGGATGTTTTCTAGGATAAGTAATACACTAATACTCTCCTTGCGTAATATGGCTACTGGTTATAGTGATTTTCACATTATACTTTTCATCCCATGTTTTCAATTTTGTTAATCGTCCAATTTGTGACATATTGAAATTAGCCAAGTCAGAACAGATTTGGTTTTAGTACAGACCAACACAGCACACCCCAGATTTTACAATAAGCTTTCCTTGTATCTCTTTGCATATGTTCCGTCACGCATGAAGAGAGTAAGTGCGATTTGTACAATGCAAAAAGTATATATGATGAAAACTATATTGGAACTAACCTTCACTATCATTGATACGAACTATAAAAATGTCACGCCTGACTTTGAACCACACGTATGTAATCGCATTGCTCGTGATAAGATTTGTCAGTTTGTACGGGACCACAACTAATTTACATCTACCTCGTTGTAGTTCCCCTTTGAAAATACTGGTAGACTATTCCATTGTTTTCCCTACTTTCTATTTATATATTTTAAACTTTCTCATATTTTCATTTCTGCTGAGCAGAAGGGTCAAATGAGTTGATTTTGTGAAGATTTTGTCAGTCTGACATAAAGGTTGTGATTTGCATGATCATTGTCAATAAAGTCCAATTTCAGGATGTTTTTGAAAAAATTTTGCCCACCACAGACACATTTTGCCATTTTTTTTAGTAAGCAATGACAGATTTTTCTATATTTCAAATATTTTTTCAGACTTTCCCTGTTCTTTGAATGAGAGAAAGATTATAAAGTTTGTGACGGTGCATTTTTAAAAATTCACTGTATATTTGCCTTTTATTCCTAAAGAATGCACTACTACAAATAATTGTGTCACGGACCAGTTACCTGCCCAGGGTCGGTGTATCTTTCTGTGTACTCTGGCTTCATCCACCAGGAAAACCGACCGACGCGATATGACTGAAATATTGTTGAAAGGGGCGTTAATCCCCAATCTAACAAACAAATTATATAGACGTTATCGGGCATTCTGGATATGAATATGCTAAAATTTACAATTTAATAATACTCTGATATAATTTGTGCGATTATTTTAACGACAATATAATTAATCAGTTGATTGATCAGCTCCGATTCAATACGTACTACGCCTAGTACGTAGTAAATCGGAGTCGAACAAACAGACGATTTAATCATATTTTTTACGATCATTCAGTTGTTTTCTAGTCTTATTACTCAAACGTCGAGTAAACATATTACAACTTTTGTTACAGGTGTGTTGCACAGTAAACAACACCATTTGTACACCTTATGTACGCAGCTTTCACTGGGTAGATGCTCCAATCAAAAGCCATGACACATCAACTGTTACTTTGGATATTTCAAAGTGTAATCTAGTACACCATACCATAGGTGGATTACGTTATGAATGGAGGGAGAGTCCATGTGATTTTAAACAGTGCGCTATTTATGGAGCAGATGATCTATTACCCGGTGCTCCTTTTATTGCATCGCGAATTTTCCAATAATTTTATTTTTAATTTCGATGGGTAATTTTTCTGGGTCCTTAAGAATAAAAAATACATAAATATAATTTCATTTATGAATGCTCCTTATGCATGGAATATGTCACTCATTTCGTTATAATTCTATTTCCTTAATAATCAGAAGAATGGTAATCGGTGACATCTGTGATCACACCGGCAACATGACTTTCATCAATTTAAAATAATACTACCTGAAATAATTAATAATAATTAATTACAAAACAAAACACCGGGAAACAAGCGATATATTTATTCACAAGCTGTAGTTTACCTATATATACAGTTACAGAGACTTTGGATTGGAAATATATCGCCTGCCGCCACTTTGCATTGTTAGTTTAAACATATTGTAGGTTTAATCTGCATAATAAGCAAAAGGAGTTGGACACAAGTTATATAACATTAATCAAGTTATCTCCCATAACAAAATATCAATACAATATCATACCAAGACATATACATGATGACAACATAAAATTATATCATAAAAATACTATACAGTGAAGCCTCTCTATACCGGTACCTCAGAAAACTGACCAACCTCTGTAAACTGGTTACAATTACTAATAACCCAATGGTATCTGCTATTATAAATTAACCTCTGTAATCTAGCCACCCCTTTAAACTGGCCAAAATTTTCTCTCCCATTGCTGGCCGGTTTAGAGAGGTTTCACTGTACATAAAATAGTAAAGGGAGCATACAAAAAAGGAAGATAAAAAATTGGAAGAGAAATTATACAACTGGACTGTAATAAGACGGATCTGTAAACAAGTTTCTACATTGTCGTATTATTAAATCTATGACTTCTTTGATTAAATAAATGCACGTGCCTAAAAAATTCAATAATTTCATCAAATGTCCAGTAACTTTTGCCTTGTGAAGCTAAGACAGAAAGATAACTCAATTCTGATTAAAAAATGGAGAATTGCAATACTTGACTGGCTACTTCGGTTTTGTGTTGAATTCTGTTGAGTTTTGAAGTAGATTTGGTGAATTTTGATTGGACACACCCAATGTTCAGCATACCCATATATGTCAATGTTATAAAATGCCTTAATGTTGATTTTGAAAGAGAATACCAGGAGTAGTCCAAAATACCGGACACCACGACAAATACACCGTTGACCAACAAGCCATCCACACACATAAATTAAAGAAACTTTGGCTCATGCACGCATAGAATATGACAGAAATATGATAGAAATAAACTACGTGGTTTTCCGAGTAACTAGACCTCTCCCCTACCTATCTGTAAAACAGGATTTGTAAAAAAAACTAAAACGAAAAACACCAGCACTCTATCTCCGTAAAAAAGAAGGATATTTTTGAATCTAGAGTTCTTCACAATATATAAAAATAGGAGATGTGGCATGATTGTCCATGAGACAGCCATCCACCAAGGCTTTATTGTTAGTTGAATAATCATATTTTTTATATTACAACTATCAACAAGATGTCTAGAATGCAACGTGTAAAAAAGCTTTTTATCGAAGAACGGTTACGTGCATTCTGCTACATTTGATCATACCGTTGCAATTCGTACATGTTGGAATAGTAAACACCTGCGTTGTCCTCGAGATTTGTAAATCGCCATTGTATTTCTCTTGGTAGGACCACAGTCTCTCTGACATTTACCCATACCTTTACATTTTCATCACGTATCTACGAAAATGTCACAGTTCAAAACATAAAAGTACGAAATTCAAAATTTAACATTTTCATACTCTTATAATATTTGCCACTTTGAACTAATATATACTCTTGTTCATAAATATGAAATATTTTTATTTTCGACCTTACATAAGAAATATGTACGGCTAGACTTTGTCAAGCAAAATTCCGATAAGGAAATGGCAATTATTAACCAGTAGGGTAAAATAAGTAAAATTTGCCTTATTTATACGAGCTGAATGAATGCATTACAACAGGGCCATTACAATGCAAGTAGGGCCATTACGAGATTAGCAGGGCCATTACAGAATTTTGCAGGTCCATTACAGACTCTGTTTAACTCTTTTGAAACAGAGTCTGTAATGGACCTGAAAAATTCTGTAATGGTCCTGCTAATCTCGTAATGGCCCTAATTGCATTGTAATGGCCCTGTTGTAATGCATTCATTCAGCTCGTATAAATAAGGCAAATGTTACGTATTTTACCCTACTGGTTTTTATCCTCAGAATTCATATGTATACAAAGCGCTTTTCTAGATTAACCTTGTTCAGGTAATCGGGTACGCTACGCTAGGTGCAATCTGATCACATCGACCATTTCTGTCATAAAAAATCCGGTAGAATGTCGGAAATATACGAGCGTGTTCCGATTGAGCTAGGTGCAAAAAATACAAAGACCAGGCCTTGAACAACGGAAAATATTCACAGACCGTTAAAGACCCAGAATTTAAAATGTGATTATATTCAAATGTTATAATATTCGGCTAAATAATTATAGTTTACAATGTAAACAAGTACCAGTAAATCAACTACTTCCACTGGACTACAGGTTACTGGCTTGGAACATGCACATAGAGTAAAACATTTCTGTGAGCGCTCAACCACAGACACGGGACGCAAAACACTGTGTATATACATATAAAAAATCGCATCCCGTGCCTGTGCGCTCAACCTTTCCCTGACCTGAAACAGCTGTGTGACAAAATGGATATAAAAACAAAACTCAAGAACCAACTGAATCGGATCTTGAGTTTTTAGTGTGAATTTGTTGCACCGTAATATTTAATCTTGATTGCGTAATTTGTGGAATGTCTTATAATCATCAATTTCCTCAGAAATGTTACGTAATATCGTGTATATAACTTATATCACTTATAAAATACATACCTATGGTAGAATTGTTTTGTTAGTTCTTTTAGAACATCAGAAACTGAATTATAGTAAACACAAGTATGTGTGGCGTATGCTTGATATTTTAAAATTACAATGATCATTCTATTTTTAGGAACTCCGCTAAAAACCGTAAGCAGATTCGTTAGAAGCCATAACAGGGGTTATAGGGCCTTTCAGGACTCTGAAATTGGTCATTTTGTCAGAGGTAATCGGGTATTACGCTTAAAAGGATCCGGGGATCTAGGATGGGGAATTTATTTTCTCGAGAATATGGAATTTGATAATCATTTCATGGGACCCACTATTACACATATCATATGAACAACAGAAGTAAGGAAAACAATAGATTATATGCCTGAACAGATAAAAATAGTGTTAAGTGTCCATGATAAACTTTATTGAATACAACATCCAATATAGTCCAATGATGAAAGAAAAATTTGCATGACCTGCATTGAAAAATCACCAAATATAAATGCTCTGGGCCAAAAAAGGCAAAAATAAGAATAATTCAAATATAAACATCAAAACTTCAAAAATGACGCGGGAACCTGTTATACAGTCAGTGTATGGCAGGTTAAACGTTTCAATATTCATAAAAAAAATATTGATTCAAAAAAAATAATTTACGTCCAAAACTTACAAATATATATGCAATATTTTTTTTATATATTCAAAAAATAAATATTTATGTTCAAAACTTACAAATATATGTTTAAAACTTACAAATATATATTCAAAAAATGAAAAATTATGTTCAAAACTTACAAATATATATATTAAAAAAGTATAAATATATGTTCAAAACACACAAATATATATATTCAAAAAATATAAATTTATGTTCAAAACACACAAATATATATTCAAAAAATAAAAGATATGTTCAAAATTTACAAATATATATGCAATATTTTTTTTATATATTCAAAAATAAAATTTTATTTTTTAAAACTTAAAATACATGTGTAATATTTTTCTATATATATTCAAAAAATATAAATTTATGTTCGAAACTTGCATTCTGGGATATATTTGTAACGACGGATTTCATTGGCTGTTGCAATTCAAAATGATTGTGCCCTCTGTTCAACCACGTGAATTTCTGTACTGAATTTGTGCAGCGTATTTTTTAAACTTTCAAGGTAAGTGCTTTGTAACCAGGCCAGGAAATGTGATACTGCATAGTATATATGTAAATCCAGACATATATGTATCAATTATTTCTGTTTTGATGTTTCTGTAATTTTGTTTTGTTTTTTTTCTTCGGCTGTAAAATCTACTCCCCCGTCCCACTTTTAAATATTCTGTTATGAAATTCTGTTTACAAGTTTCGAGTTTTCGAAAAACACACAACGACACAAATGACGTTGTCATCTTTCAGTATTTAATTCTAAAGTCATATATATGCAGTACTACGGAAGCCTATTAAGGATTAACCCGTTTTTCATTCCAATGTTAAACCTATGGGAATTTTGTGGAAAATCCCCTGGCTTTATTTCATTTCGAAACTGGAGGACAAGAAATATGAAGTGTTTATGCATGTAGTCCTACAACTTACTTTTTATAAAAACGCAACACCTGGCTGTAATTCACTGAAGTAAACAACATAATTTGGTCTACAAATCGAGCAGACTGCCGGCATACTCGAACTGCTTTGTAAACAAACAACTTCATAAATAGTAAGTAGTCAACAAAATTATTGGTAGGAGTGCATGCATAATCATATCAGTTTGCTAAACTTGCAATTTTGAAATCAACAGTGTAGTATTTTAAGCGGGGGATTTTCCACAAATTTTCCATAGGTTTAACATTGGAATGAAAAAGGGGTCGACAATCCTTAAAGTCATGGTGAGTTTTTATACGACGCAAAAATTTTGTGGTCGTATAATGGTATGATGCTGTCGTCGTCGGCGTAAATGTCTGTAGACAGGTTGGTTTCCGCAGGAAAACTTTTGTTCTATTAATCTGTATTCTCTTTATATTTTGTGACATTGATCCTTGGTACTTAATAAAGGTTGGTATTGATTTTGGGGGTTTTAACCCCTCCCCTTCAGTTATGAGGGGCCCAAAGGTTTTTTTTTCAATTTTTTTTGATATTTTAATCATTTTACATCCGATTTTGATGGGGTTTCCTGTATTGAACTCCTTGATAAAAATCATGTTGAATGGACCCCTTGCGTCAGACTCTATCTATTATAGTTTTTGAGTTATGAGGGGTACGAAAATGGCCACGCCCTAAATTTCAAAACTTTTTTTATTTTTCATCGGATTTTGATGGGGTTTTTTGCAAATGATTGCTTATGAAAAATGCAGAAAAAGTTGCCCCAGGCATTTTTTCATATTTCCGATCGTTTTCGAGAAAAAAGGGCTGAGGGGGCCAAAAATGTAATTGTCAGGGGTACATAAAACGTTTATTATTTATCCGATTTTAACGGGATTTTTTTCATTGGATTCCTCAAATTGAGAGCTTTCGGTAGTATGTCAACGGATTTTTTCTATCTCTTACCGTTTTCGAGTTAAAAGGGGTCAAAGGGGCCAAAATCGCCATTTTGAGTGGCTCATAGAATTTTTATTTTTCATCCAATTTTGATGGAATTTTTTTATTGGATTGATCCCAATGAGAGCTACAAATATGCTAACAGCCGATTTTTTCTATCTCTTACCGTTTTCGAGTTAAAAGGGGCCAAAGGGGCCAAAATCTCCATTTTGAGGGGCTCATAGAATTTTTATTTTTCATCCAATTTTTTTGTTAAATTCTTCCCAATTACTGTGGCAAACAAATTATTTTGTCAAACACATTACAGTATCAAACACATTATTGTGTCAAACATATTACTGTGTCAAAACATTATTTGTGTCAAGCAAGTGCTAGAACTATTTTTATCTACAATGTTCTGTTGTCGACATGCTGCGGTCGTATCATGCTGCGCTTGCGAAGCACCTCAGTTTTTCTGAAGTCGTTATAACTCAGTTAGCATCTCATAACTACTTACGATCTCGTTATAACGACTTAGCTGACTTAGTTTTATTACATTTTGATATACTTTCAATAGCCTATTAATCGTTTCAATGGCTAAGAGCATGAATCGTGTGACACGATATTTATACTTTACTTATGTTGAGGGCTGTATCCAGATATATGGACTGCCCAAGGGCTAGGATATGGACCGGTATTTTGATATGGTCCGGACGAGCCGCAGGCTTGGACTTGGCCAAGTTGGGAGGGGGGTGATAATTTAAGCGAATATTTTTCCAATGAAATAATATATAACAGATAGCACGTGCATGCTAACTATGTATAGGCTCCGAATCCAGTATCTTTAGCAATCTTGGCTTTGATTTGCTGACTTGGTTGCTTTTTTAACAGGCTGGTTCAATCTTAACTGCAAGGCTTCCTTTTTAGTTCCACTGCCTACTTCTCTCCAGCGAGTTTCTTTTCAACAGGCTTCTTTATAGCGGTCTTCTTTGCTGCTGTCTTGGCTTTCTTTAATTTGGCTGCCTTCGGTTTGAATGCTTCTGTTTTAGAACTTCTCTGTTTTTTTAGCTCACCTGACCCGAATGGTCTTGTGAGCTATTGCTATCAAGAAGTGTGCGTCGTCCATTAACTTTTCACATTTTAATATCTGTTGACCTCCGCCCGCCAACTAAGATGGCCGCCATGGCTAAAAATAGGAAATTCGGCAAAAAAAATCATTAAAATCTTCTCATCTGAAACTGCTTGGCCAATTGAGACCAAACTTTGGTGGAATGATCCTTATGTGGTCACCTTTCAGAATTATATCTGTTGGATCCGAGGTCCATCCAAGATGGCCGCCATCAGCGGACACAGTTTTAACATAGGACCCTATGGTAAAACAATGAAAAATCTTCTCGTCTGAAACTGCTTGTCTAATTGAGACCAAACTTTACAGCAGAATTCCATATACCAATTCCAGTTTACCTACAATTCTACCTTGTTTAATACCTAGTGAACCTCGAGTAAAAAGTAGTCATTTGGCCTTGACTGTACAAAGGTGAATGCATTGTCCATAACACAAAAGACCTGATTTATTTTTATAAGTCACATGATATGTCACATGTTCAGTAGTGAACATTATTCTGATGTCAGTTTCCATTGAGTGTAATGTGTGTATTGCTTTATATTAAGAAGTTACAGTTTGCCAATTTATGTATATTAAAAATGTACATATAATCTCAACATTAATAGCTACATAATTATTTTAAATTTAAAGAGGCATCCTTTTCATATATGATGAACTGTGCTTTTAGAAATTAATATTGCACCTAATTTACATTGGTCTAAAATAATAATGCAAAACGAAGATTAGGTTGGTATTGTTTCAGTTGATTTAATATTTTTGATATTTCATTGTTTCATATCTGGAAAGCAACAGTTGGATTTAAAATACAATGCATATTATTGTAAAATATACTTTTATTGTTTTTGAATTTGAATAATGTTCACAAATAGTCATGTGACCAGTAAGCTGACAGTCTGACCAGCTGGCCAAGTCTATTATATTAGGGACAATAGGTTCACCTTTGTACATTCAAGGTCAAATTGCTACTTTTTACTGTAATGTGAGTAGGTATCAGGCTATGTAAAATGGTAGTTAAAATAGAATGTGTATTTGGAAATCTGCTGTAATGGAATGGTCCTTGGGTGATACCCTTCCAGAATTGTATCCGTTGGACCCGAGGTCCGTCCAAGATGGCCGCCATCAGCGGACATAATTTTAACATAGGATCCTATGGGAAAAACCATGAAAAACTTTCTAGTATGAAACTACTTGGCCAATGGGGTCTAAACTGTGGTGGATGGTCCCCTTTCAGAATTATATCCGTTGGAACCAAGGTCCAAGATGGCCGCCATCAGCGGACATGGTTTTAACAGAGGACCCTATGGAAAAAACAATGAAAAATCTTCTCGTTTGAAACTGCTTGGTCAGTTTGTACCAATTTACATAGGACCCTTTTAGAAAATATGCCTTTTTGAAACAGCTTTCCCAAATAGTACAAAACTTTTTTAAAGCCAGAATGACTCAAATATATTGTAACAGCTATTGGTGTTCAGAAGCAAAAAATTCTGAAAGGGGCTTAAGTCGGGTGAGCGATACAGGCTCATCTGAGATTAGCCTCTAGTTAGGTTAAATGACGGGAAAGCCGCAAATTGTTTCAAGCTTACAAATGGGTGTCTTCTTCGAGGTCCGCGCTATCTATATAAATATAGTCTATGTATTTTCGATGTATACCATTTCCGATCGAATAAATTAGAAACTTTACAAGACTTACGATCACCATGACGTACATTAAAATAAATAACTGTTTCGTTAAACTATATTCTTAGACTTGGCATAGATTTCCTGAAAGTAGAATGGTAAACAAACGTTTCGGTTTTATAACTTGTAACATCATTTTCCTTTTCCACATGCATATAACCCCGGGGAGGGGGGGAACTCCCTTTATAAAGGTATACGCGGATGTGCCAAAAATTTGGGTCTACTTTTTGGGCAAAATTATATAAAAGAAGGTTTGCATTTTGGAAATTTTGGAAAAAATATATAAATTTGGGTCATGAATTTGAACTTTTGGGTGAAATTGACACTATGTAGAGGGAAAAAATACCAATTATATGAATTGGGTCACATTTTTTTAGTTTTTGTCTCGCCTGCGACGAAGTCGTGAAAGCGAGACATAGGTGTTACTTTCCGGGGGCGGCGGCGGCGACGGCGGCGGCGGCGGCGGCGTTAGTTTTTTTGAAAGCTCTATATCTCTGAAAGTATTAATGATAGGATGACCAAAAT
>JAULBM010332153.1:0-12979 GCA_032357055.1 Geukensia granosissima
GTGATTGCTAAAAAGTATTATTGCAAGTTACTTGCACTTTTTTCAATCTACAAAATAAACACTATTTTATAAGAATATGACAGACAGTTTTTCTTTTATAACGTGTTTAGCCGTTCCAACAAACTCTGACATAGAGTATAGGTTTGTCAGTTACGTACCCAAGGTCTTGGTTCTCTCCAGGAAGTTTGGCTCCCTCCACTGTTAAAACTGACTGCCGTGATAAGACTGAAATATTGTTGAAAGTGGCGTTAAACCCCAAACAATCAAAGAAACAAATCAAGGCCTGTTTGCTAATTACAATGTGTTTCAAACTGACACAGCTATAGGAAAAGTCACAGAGACAAAATTACACAAATAATGATAAGTGAACATTGTTTAAATGAAATGTCTTCAGTGTTAAAACAAGAATCACAAATTACATGCATTTTCTAGGGACAAAGTATGTAAGGTTTTTGTTTTTTTACCTTACTGAAAAGTTGTATATTTTATTTTCAGATGACAATAGGGAGAAATGAAGAGTTACCTCCCCTCCCAGAACCAGAAGGAACACAGTTAAAAAATCACCTTAAACAGGTATAACATAAAATATCTCATTTGTTCATAGTTGTTCATGCCACTCACATGTGCTTTTGATGTTGTAATTTATGAAAGTTTTTGTTGTATCTATTCTAGACATTGCTATATGTAGTACAAATCAGACATAATTTTTTCCGTGTTTCGTTGAGTTCTGTTTTTTTTTAATCTAGATTTTCCTGTACTGTTTCTTTTCTTTATGCAAAATTCAGCTTCCAATAAACAATTTACGTTTTTTCCTCCTCCACAATATGGCTGAAATATTGCCGACATGGCGTTTAACAACAATCAATCAATCAACCATTTTTTCTATGCTGGCAATATCATGTCTGACAGTAGGGACACATTTCTATTTGCTACATCTGAGGTCATTTGAATATTTGGGAGTTCTGCTGTAAAATATGCACATGGTAAACAAAAAACTTGGATAAACCACACTAAAAATAAGGGAAAAAAAACAAACACCAAATTAATTTTTGTAAAAGAAATTATAAAATCTGTCTTAATTTGTATTATAACAATTCAACTTGCACAATTTGAATGCCTACATGTACCTCCTAAGAAGGCCATAAATGTGTATTGTTATTCTGTATGTGAAAGTCATTGTTTGTCAGTGCTGATTGAAGCTTCTAAGGACTTTTCATTATTTTGGCGTTTTAATTAAACAATATACATGCTGATAATTTTAAATGTCCCCCTACAGAAAAATACATTTTTTTGTCCAAAACCAGTTTCATTTCTACAAGATTTAACACTATATTCAGATATTTGTAGTTCATTTCTACTTGAAGGGAAACTGTAAGAGTATCTGAAGTTAGAGTTACATTTTCCTAAAACAAATATTATTCTGCAATGGCCTACATGTATGGCTATGCTTTATGTTTCTGAATGAAGTTAGGAGAGATTTGATATTTCTATATCTCTTGGAGACATGGTCATCTATAATAAGCAAGCAAGGCTTACATCCAGTGATGGGCCTTGAAATTGTGCTCTACATTTTTTTCTCCAGAAAAAAATGCTTATTCACATTTTATTTGCAGTTAAAGTTTGATGTAAGTATATACAAATTGCATCATTTCTACAAATAGACTACTTCAAGTCAGATATATATCTCTTCTAATCCTACTGTATAGCTATTGGTTTTGATAGGGGTACACCTAGACGAAATCTTGCACTAACTATCATTATAGAATTATAGGAATGAAGAAATTGTTAAATTTATATATTTCTAACATGTGCACCTTGTATTCATTATATAGCAAAATAGTATTGTACCTGTTTTACTATGGAATAAGGTATCCTGTAATATCAATCTTTAGGATGTTCACTTATCATGTTCAGCCATTTTGGTAAGAGCATTAATATTTTTTTTCCACTGACCCCCAATTTTCTCTTCGTAATTCAATTATACACACTTAAAATTGACATTTGAGTTTTTAACAAATTCTGATCTCTTTTAGGGTTTTCATTGACAGAACTTACTAAGGCAAAACCAATGGTAAATCAAGAGAAACCACATTTCAAGCCAAATTTTTAATTGCTTATATTTAAAAAATGAGCACACTGACCCATGACTTTATTCAACTTATTTTGTTGCAACAACGTTCTTATAAGCTGTTATTTGAGAATCTTGTTATTTTCAAACAGAGTAGTGAACATCCTTAAATCACACAGACTGAGGGCTGTTTCTGGTTATGTAGATATAGTTTTTGCATGCAGGAAACAGTTTGTTCTGTCATAGTAGCAGTTTGAGAAATTGGTCAAGATATTTTATTCTAAAGTGGAACTAGGTACACACGTACTGACAATAATAAAAGACACTAATAGCTTTATTAATAACCATACAAGCGATATAAACACATTTAGAAGAGGTCTGTTTTGTCAGGATGTTTGTCTAGACAAAATTTGATCCATCAGTTTTCTGTTATATCCAGACTTCAGTTTATCATTTTGAATTTGTTAGGAATAAATACATATAATTTTATTGATTTGCTGGCATTTACTAAGTATACTGGGTTTCATTTTCACTTCTAACAAGGGAAGTTATTCTGAAACTTGACAGATTACATAAATTATATAATAGATCTTAATATTAAAGCCGTAATTAATAATGTTTGTTTGACAATTATTCAATTCATATTTCCAGGCTCTTGCAAGTATGAGTATGACTCCCCAACCAATCAAAAACCTTGATACAGTAGCACAGAATCCTGAGACGTGGAAACGGAGGGAAAGTTTTTCATCACAGACTGGATTTAATCCACTGATTTATGGCAACGATGTGGATTCAGTGGATGTGGCCACACGAGTGGCTATGGTACTGAGATTATTATTAGTTTGATATGCTTTTACTAAGGGTTGTTACAGCAAAACATACATAGGAAGAGCACTTGAACTCTTGTGGAAATGATTTTATTCCACTTAAACCCACCAATAGAGGCAAAAGTAGAAGCTTTATAGACACCATTAGAATTACCTTAAATAGTTAAAAAAGGTCATGTTTTAAAATTTAGTAAGTTCAAACTTATTTTCAGTATGAAAAACTGATTCACCTAGAACTTATTCATTCTTCTTCATGAGAAATAATTTATAGCTTGAATTATTAAAACCATTTTTAAGGAATTTGAATACTAAATTTCATTAATTTTAAAATCTTGTTCCTATATGTTTACTCATTTTAGATAAGATTTTTTAACTCTCCAAATGTGTTGGGTAATTTTTCTGAGCACACCAGAACTCTACGACTATATCCAAGACCAGTAGTAGCATTCCAGATGTACAGCTTTCTCAAGTCACGGCCAGTCCGATCTCATTTTATTGCTCGATTGGCAAGGACACAGGTAGGCTTGTTAATAATAAAGAGTTTCATAGTCTCTATTTCTTGATTTTCAGCCATTCAAGAATTTTAATTCTATATCAAATATCATTAACATTCATAGATCAAGGTGGACCAATGATTGAAAAAGGGGTTCAAGTATTCTGGTTTAAAAAATTTTTTAAAAGCATCATAATTTGTATTTTATTTAATTTAAGGTAATGTTATATTTCTGGGAGACAAATTTTCTTTGAACTGAGTTAATTATCAGGGAGATTTAATTTAAACAGTTTTTTAGCAGAAAACTGCTTTTAGAAACTGAATTTGCAATATCACATCCTTTATTACACATAGAATACAGCTTCTGGTAACCCATTTCCACTTTATTTCTACATTGGCAAAATCATGTCTGTATAAGCCAATAGTATTTCTAATCTTAATTGATCTTTGTTCACATTGCCTTTGCTTCTGAAGAACAACTGGGTATTTTTTGTAGTTGCTTGGTTATTAATGGTTAAAATTCCACAACATTTGGAAATGTGGCTAATTACAATTTTTTGCATTTTTTTCTCTTGTTGTATTATGTATATGAAAAAATTTCCATCTAAAGATTGTGAAGCAATAGCTATTGACATATACTGTCTCCTATGCAGATGTTGATGGGTTATTGTAAAAGTATTAGTTTTCACAGATTGCAATTTTGGTAGATTTGTTCTCCTGTATATGTTCTGGGGTTAATACTGCTTATTTTTATCGTTGTCTCTGTAAATATTTGCTTTTCATGTGAAAATATTTTCACATAAAAAAAAAGGACCGTGAAGACAGCGAAAATTGATACCCCGTGAATATCACTACTTTTACAGTATCCAATGTCATACCACATGAATTCTGCCATGCATGGTACGCCATTGATTACCCGAATTGTTGTGTCAAAATAATTTTGACGTCAAGAAATTGTTGCCACAATCAAATATCCATAGCATGACTGCCATGAGAGGAAACTTGCATCACCCATGGCATAGTCTTCTACTTTCACCGGAAGTAAGAGGACTTTGCTGTGGAGATTGTTATAAAAGATCATGACTTTTATGTGAATCTGCAGTAGCTTCCACCTGCACATAAACATAATATAACAATATCATTAATTTTGACCTAAAATAATGACAAGAGCAGACACACTACATACTACACCATGCTTAGAGAACTGTCTACAGGAGGTAGAATTCACAAAATTGTCAAAATATGTAGTCAAGGATGTTTTAGTAAAGTTATAATTGATATTTAAAAGCAAATGATCTTTATAATTAATTTCTAGAAAACAAATGATCTCCAATGATGTGGATGGTCCAACGAATAATGATTTAATTACTATAGTTTTTGTATGATCTCAATGGAGTTAGAATACAATTTTATTACTATTTTTAGTGCATGTTAAATATAACATCAATATTTAATTCCTCTAAGTTCTTCTCAAATTGACATTTTTTATTAATTTCATTTGGTTTAATTTTTATACCACTTGCCTTAAGGAATTTCACACAGTTGGAATCATATTTGAGTTTATTTTTGGTTCTAATTAGAAATTTCATTTCAAGCATAAATGATATTGAATTCATTTTTGCAGGCAGTTGAATACTTTGCTGAATGGTCATTGTGTCCAAAGAATGTGGTCTTTTTAAGAGTTCAGACATCAGTATTTGATCCCCTGTTGATTGGGGACAAACCCAAGTGGTACGCTCATCAGTTACAGGCAATAGAGTTCAAAGTGTATGATGAGACATCATCATTGGGTGGTGCTCTTACTACAACTACTTCTGAGACCTTAAGTGATGATTATCCTACAGGTATACAGTTTCATCTTCTTAATGGATTGAGCCCTTCAGTGACTCCTGTTCCGTGTCGCCACTAATATAAGTTTTTAAATTGTTGACATCATTTTTTTATGAAAATCCACACATTCAAGGTTAATCTTAAACATCGCCAACAGATAAATTATCCAAGAAAATTACGTCACAAAGTTAAATAAAAACAATAATCCAGCAGTGACACCAAACGAGCGTCATCTGTGGGCGTAATTCATTGCATAACACTTAGAACAGGCAGCCAAATATATTTACCTGTTATAAAATCCACTCTGTATTTCATATTAAACAAGATTTTCTACAAATAATAATTTCTTGTCCTAACTGGTGAAGTTTAATAACTGTCCAGCATAAATTATTATTTTGAAATTAACAGAAGAAACTATTGAAATCCCTTACTTAATGGCAAAAAATCATTTAATTAACTCAAATTTATTATACATTAATTAGCAAAACAACTAAATATAATAATTTGCTAATGCCAAATTTAAATTTTTCTCTTGCAAAAAAGGTATCAAATTGAAATTCATTACTTCCTTTTCTATTTCCCAGTCTTGACACAGATATTAAAAAAAAGTCTGTGGCTGAGAAGTAGCATTCTCCTCTTTGATGTGAATGGTTCAGTCCTCAAATAGCTGAAACCAATGACATTGAAATTGCTGCTTTTTGCAATTTTATTTACAGCAAGAGGAATGACTTCTTTGCTCAGGTCTAAATAAGATGGCACGTCTTCTTGTGGACAGTTGCCATTAGGAGCTTGCACTTTAAAAAATGTGGCTAAGAATGTAATCTTGTACAGAACAAAATTCATTTATTTATTTTATATCAGTATGCTTCCCCTTGAAAATGCACGAGTCCAGTGTAGAATACCGATAAGTGAGATCAAAAAAGCATAGTCCAAAGAGGCATGACAAATTTGAAACAAATAAAAGATAAAACGTAAACAAAAGGAACAAAGGCTTGAAATCCACGAACACCTTTACAAAACAGGAATGGGATCATGTGTTCAAAAGTAAGCATCCCCTGTCCTGCGCACAACACCTGTCGTGGACTGTATCGAAGATCATTCATTTATGATCAAGCATTCTGTTTAAATTGTTGATATTTGGTTTTGATTGCATTTGCCCTTTCCTGCCTCAATATCAGCGATGATTGTTTAGTTAATTGGGAAATAGAAATTCTTTTAACTTCAAGTCTTTGCTCCAACCATGTCAAAACTTTTTACTCATGTCTTTACAATGGAACATAAACATCTGTTCTATGCCTCTTCTGTTATTAAAAATATAGAAAAAATAAGAAATAGAAATCGTAAACTTTTATGGAGTTGGAAATTGAAGTTGGGAGGTTGGAAAAGATAACCTAAAATACAATACTTTTTTATACATGGCTATAAATAAAAATTAGTTTTCAAGGATTAATACCGAGTATCAACGATTAATACCAAGTATCAACAATTAATACCAAGTAAAACTTAAAAGACAAGCTTTTATGATTAAAAAATGGTATATTGATCTTCCTACTCTTGCTCCCAGCGTGTCTGATAAATGTATTAAAACCATAATACCACTTTACACACAGTTAAATTTAGCTTTTGAATATACATGTATGTTACAAAAGTTTGTAAGATGTGGATCATGTCTTTTTTGTGTGTATTCAATATTCTTTCTTTGTGACCACCTGGGTGGTGTAAGGGTTGGAGTGCTTGCCTGAGTGCGGAAGGCCGTGGGTTGGATCCTCGACTGGGTCAATCCAAGACATTAAAATTTGTATTTTCCGCTCCTCCGCTAAGCAGGCAGCATTAAGGAGTAAAAGCAAACACTAGTCGGTCCACATTCCGAATAATGTGTCTGGATAAAGAGGCATGTCTTCCTGTGGACTGTTTCTTTCCTGAGCCAGCATGTTAAAAATCTTGCTCAGTGTGTTGGTCTAATACAAAACAGGGTTCATTCTTCATCATCATTCATTAATATGCTCTCATCCTGAATATGCATGAAATATTTGCCACTGGACATAAGCATCATTCAGTCGATCAATCTTTCTTTTGCATATAGTTGTAGTTGGAATAAACAAATAAAAAGCAGCAGATATATCTACATTGTTCTTGAGGAAAAAAAACTTTTATTTTTTTCTTTCTGATAGATGAAAGTGGCAGTGATAGTGATGGTGCTGACAGTACAAGCTCATCTTATTCTTCTCTCAGCGATTTTGTTACAGATATGGTCAACAGTGAAATAGATGGTGATACACCTTGTAAGTTCAATACTTTGAAAGTTATATTTGGCTAAATATTAAATATAATTTTTTAAGACTTGACTAGGTTCCACATCAAGATGTGGGTCCCTCTGTATTTTTCACTTTTGTCCGTCAAGTATGATTTTCTGTTTTAAAATGGAATTTAGCTTTTTTGAGGCAGGATTCTCCTATTGTTTTTTAAAAAAAAACAAAATATGGCTTCTGATTACCCATGTTTGTTTGTTTTATCAAAACATGTCTGGTTCATTTGTCTGGCAACAACTTTTTTCAGTGATATTTTTCTTGACTTATACTCTATGTCAGAGTTTGTTGGAACAGGTAAAAATGTAATGGAAGAAAAAATGTCTACCATATTCTTATAAAATAGTGTTTATTTTGTAGATTGAAAAAAGTGCAAGTAAGCTGCAAAAATACTTTTTAGCAATCACGATGTATTTTAAGCTGTGCCGAGTTATATTACATATATAAGTAAGCCAACATTTAAATTTCATGTTTTGCCTTAAAGCTTTTGATATCCACATTTCCATTAACAATTATAATTATGCCCCACAAACAAGATTTGGGGAGGGGTTGTGGGGGTATATAGAATAACCTGGTCTGTAAGTCTGTCTGTCTGTGCTCATTCCTTGTAAGCCTGTCTCCTCCCAAACCATTCAATTGATTTTAATGAAACTTTACATGAACATGAGACACAAAGTGTAGATATGCATATAGGAATAAAATAAATCTCCGCCTAGTCCAAGGGCAGATAATCAATGGGGGGATGAGGGTATCATTTGTGAGTTTTGCTTACAGTATGTCTTGTCTGTTTTTCCAGCATTTCTGCCAGAAAAACAAGTTTTATCAGTAGACGAGGCCAAATATTACTCACCACCAAACAAACTACAGCTACCCGAGACACCTGTACATACTAGTGACTCCGCTAATTCTCTCCCAGAGAGTGATGTCACCAGTTCAGAGACAGAATCTAGATCAGCCAGTCCAACATTTGAACAGGAAATTCCAGGACAAAGTTCTGCAAAAAGTACTCCTAGTAAAATTGATAAAGTAAGTTAAGAGTTTGTATACTTCATTAAGTGAGTGGTTGTATGAGTTTGTTAAAATATTGACAAGAAGGCAGTGGTGTAATGTCTCTTTAAAAACTGCCATGAAAGTTTAATTTCTTTGAAATAACCCCTGAAAAAAATTAATATTTTGCATTAAAAATCAAAAGAAATATACAGATTCATTTTGAAAACAAGAGCAATAAATGATTTTACAAGTTTAGCTTTGACAGAAAATACTTATGCAGATAAAAGATAAAAATTTTAGTTATTTGAGTTATATTTTGTATTGGACTTAGTATTCTCTATATTTTCAAATTTATTGTAAATGACTGTTTTCTTCTGGATTGACATCAAGTTCTGATGAAACAAAATCTTTTTTTTTTCAGAAATCTGAATTCACATTTGATTCTGGTAATGTGTCAGCAACAAGCAGATCATTAAACAGGTAATTACAAGGAGAAGCTGGAGCCATTTTTGAAGTTTTATCTGTAAAATAGTAATGTCTTTGATTCTAATGGATTGTAATGTCCAGTAGACCATATACATTTAAGGACATTCCATACTCATTGTCAGCCATTATGTCAGATTTTCAAACTCATCAAATTAACTTTATAAATTCAGAAATTTTTATTATTGCATAAATGCGACAGGACATGAATCGCAATAATAAAATCTTGCATTTTGAGATCATCTGGTTGTATTTTACTACAAATTTCAAGGAATTGCAAAATAAAACTCACACTTTCGTCAGTAATCTATCATTCGCAATAATACATGCATGCAATAATCTCTGAATTTACAGTAATCCTTTCAAAGCATTACTTTAATGGCCTTCGTTTACTTCAGGGGACCCAACCCTCTGAAGCTTAATCTGTTCTTACCCCTACCCATAATCCAACCCTAACCCTAACATTTATCTAACTAATCTCTAAACCCTTACCAAATTTAACCCATAATCTAAACCTAACCACACATAATATACTAATGAATTTAAAGGACTAAATGGGTCCCTATGTAAATTCTGTAGGGGGTACCGATGATTAATAATTTAAATAAAATATTTGCAAGCTGTTTCCGATATTCTTTTTTCACATGAATGTCTGGTATTTATAGCGATTTTCAATTCTAGTCATTTTAATCTATAGGTTCGCATTGCTTTTCTTTGCGAAAAATTGGGTCAAAAATGGGGATGTCCAGACCTGATTTTTTTTTCGCTTTAAAGCGGAATTCCGCTTTTCCTGTATTGCATCCTTTATTACACATAGAATTGAGCTTCCGGTAACCCATTTCAGCTTTATTTTTATGTCACAAAATCAGGTCTGGATGTCTGATTTACTGAAAAATCCTCCGGGAATCATCAAGGCAAACACCTGTCTCTGGTGTCTTTGGTCATCAAATATTTATCTTGTGGTTAATTTATTTTTTGATTGTATAGAATGCTCTTCCAATGCAATTTGTAATTCTTTCTGTATAAGCCAATCATAAGTAAATGCGACAATTTTTTCATGCACTATCATCTGGTTATAAAATAGCTGCGCCCAGTAAATAAAGGTTTACTCCATTGAATCCTAATCCTCAAATACTGGGTCCCCAAAATTAAATGAAGGCCACTTTAATTTACCCCATGAGCCCTTTAAATGTCATTTGATAATTTTTTATAATTTAATTGTTATTTTGTCATGACTTTTATTAGAAAGAACCTACTTGGAAAAAACCTACAGAAAAAAATGTCTGGTTAATATCCAGGATAAAGGAGAAGGTCCAGTAAGGTTCCTTTTTGGCCCACAAATTTACACATTATAAAAATCTTAGTAAAATATTATGTAAAAGTGTTTGTTGAATAGACAAATAAATGATCTTAATATGTGCAGCTTTCTTTTTAGTATAAAAGTTCACATGCTTTAGGTATGACACCATCAAAATGCGTCATTTCCCAAAATGGTTAAAAAATGTTTATATTTTTTGTTGATTTTGGGAGATTTTTGCCTCTTATCGTATTGGCCTCATGTGTGTAACACCAAATTATTTACACATATGATGTAACTAACTAAACTACATAATATATATAAAAATTGAGGTGTAACACTTGTGTGGGCAATACTGAAATGGCCAAAAATGAGTATAAATTAGACAATTTTCGGCTTATTTATTGAATTTTTCATTTTTGGATGAAGTTTGAGAAGTTAAAAATCACTAAACCTAGCAGTTTTTATTAAAAAGGTAAATTACATTTTATATATGACATTGTAGTTTTCAAAAAATGAAAAACTTAAAAAAAAATTAAAAAATTTATACTACACTTTATTTTTGAGACCAAAACGGTTCTCATCGAACCTTTACAGTATTTTCATTAAGAGCCAAAAGCTGGTGAATTTTTCCAGGTATTGCTGCAATTTTTCCCAATATTTCATTTTTTGACAATAAATATATACTGGTTCATGTACATGTTTACATATTCTTTCCGCCTATTCCAATAAAATTTCTTGCTATTCAATAACCTACTGAAAACAATATTTAAATATATGATAATTTAAGAATAATAATAATAAAAAAGTGAACAAATATTTATAAATTGCTTAAAGGAAGATGCTTTAGTAATATATGTTACAAAACCATTGGACAAATAAACTTGTTCAAGAATGTTTTGTTGACCACTTCTGTGGTGTAATGGTTAGTGTGCTCGCCTCGAGTGCGGAAGATCATGGGTTCGATCCCTGGTCAGGTCAAACCAGAGACTTTAAAATTGGTATTTGCTGCTTCTCCGCTAAGCATGCAGCATTAAGGAGTAAGAGCAAATACTGGTCGGCCGGGAGTCAGAATAATGTGTCAGGGTAAAATGGCAAGTCTTCCTGCGGACTGTTGCTTTCATGAGCTAGCACATTAAAAACCCAGCTCAGCGTGTGGGTCTAGTACAAAGCAGGGTTCATCATCATCACTCATTAATATGCTCTCATCCTGAATATGCATGAAATACGTGCCACTGGATGTTAAGCAACATTCAATCAATCAATAATAGTTTTGTCAAACTCAGGTAGAGTCATTGACATGTAATGAAAGAAAATATCAAAGAAAAATTACTTTGTCTATGACATTTACATTATTTGAATTCAAGCTTGCAATAGCAATAATACAGGGGACAGGTAATATTTTATAGTGATTAAAAGGCTTTGCATTAAATGAGGGCGGTACAGGGGTGTCCTGGGCACGGACGTACGAGAAATAAAATGCCATTTCACGAGGAACGAAAAATTTGAATATGGCTTGCACGTTGCATTTTGATCAAGACACGCGAAACATGACATATAACGACCCTCTAGCATGACAACACGTGAAATAAATAGGTTAAAACGTTGCACCAAAAATAACCCTATACCACCCTCTTAAATGGTCATGTATGATTGTCATAATACAGAGAACTAACAGTATCATCCAGTGATTCAAACACAAGTCAAAAATTATTTTACAATAAATCATCATGTATGGTGTAAACTAAGTGGATTCCTTAGATTTTAATAGAATAATATTCATGCACAGTTGATTATAATTTTTTTTACATGACAAATAACTCTTTTTCAGTGATTGTATTTACAAAAATTCCTATGTCTAAGGTTATTCATAATTGTAGAAACTTCCAAGTAAAATTCATTGTGATATCATAATTTCCAATAGAAATTACACTTACAACATTTTGTGAAATTGACTGCAGTTTTTAATTATTTTTTTTTTAAATTCTGATTAATTTCAGTTCCAACTTGACACATTCTGATAGTATTGGATCTAACAACAGTACCCCAGAGCTGCCCAAGAGACCGCCTCCCCTTGCTCCACTTACCAGGAGTATCAACTCAGCATTTGAAGCATATGAAAAACCTCTATCGCCTACCATCAGACGTGACAGAAATTCACCAAATGTGATAAGCCCTCAGTCACCTCGTATACTGAGGAGTAATAGTAACTCTGACCCCAGGGCAAGGAAAAATAGTCATGGCTCTAGGGTATATAACATTGTAATGTTTTAAACTTATAATATACCTCTTTATTTTGATTAAATGAAATACAAAAATGTTTTATAAAGCTTATTAAAATTAAAGAAGTAAATGCACATACACTACATATTCTGTACAAATGTGCATTTATGTTTTGGAATTTAAAAAAAAATTTAAATAAAAATTAAAGATAACAAAGCTATAAACAAAGATAAACCTCATACTATATGTTCAAAGGGGAACTTAGCAGGTGGTGGGTATGGCCTCATGTTTAATTTTCAAATTTTTTATATGCAAATTGCACGTCAATGAATTGTTGATATAAAAGGCCACCACATGGACTATGGTTATTTTTAATGTACAGGAGTTTAAGGGAGTAGACCTATGTAAAGGGACATAACTTTTGACAATCTTTGGTATGTTTATGTCAACCATTTTTTATAT
>JAULBM010332164.1:0-12979 GCA_032357055.1 Geukensia granosissima
GTAGAAGTTAATATTCTACTGTCACTTGGTGGGTGGCTGTCTCATGGACAATCATGCCACATCTCCTATTTTTATAATCATCTTTTGAATAAAGTTGATTTATTGATTTATTTATTTTATTTATTTTTTGATTGTGTATATTGGATCATTGCCTCGTATGAAATGTTTAATTACAATTATTTGTATCTTGTTCATGTTCAGAGAACAACCAATGTTCATATTTCTAAAACGATAATACATTTTGCCTTGCTTATGGACATGATCGGTCCGGTCCACTTATTGGAGTAATAATTACATTTGTAATTGTAGAATAAGCCAAAACATAGAACACTGATTCATCAATGAAATTATATCATTTATCTAAATGGTTTTTGTTTTGCTAATAATATGTCATGTATTTGGCGTTAATGTAACACAGGGTGCACACATAATTCCTTTTGTTTATTTAATTCAAATAGGAAACGTGTAAAAAAAATTGACGGATATGCACATTTGCCAATTCATCACCAAGTAGGGTTTGAAAATACGGAAGGAATTTACTTTACAGGTGCGGGAAATTACAGTATCATCCTCTATATAGAGATAGGGTGCGCCAAAATGATAAAAAGCAATTTTGAGCAAAATTAACATGAAATTCGTATTACTTTGATAAAATTCCATTTAAAATGTTTTAAAAAAAACATTTTTAAAACTAAATCTAGGATTATACCCATAAAACTTTAACCCCTTAAAAAAATTGTCAGACTAAAGTGATTTGCATTCGTATTGTTCTTCCGCATATTTGTTGTACAATAATTCTTATCTTCAAGTGGCACAGATATTTAGAAATTGTTTGTATCTTGGAATAGTGCCGTGTAGAAAACCTGTGCGAGATATCCGAAGTGCACAGTCCACAAATCAGATAAACTGGAAACGAACAAAAGGAAAAAAAAAGAAACAAAAGAACAAACGTTTGAATTCCTTTAATAAACAGCAATAGCGATTGCAATTTCTTACACGTAGTTTGTTTCTGTTTTGGATTTTTTCGTACTTTAAAATTCTTTTAAAAAGTTTACAAATTATTACAAAAATATTAAAACATTTACCTCATAAAATATTGTTACACAAGAAAGCTTAAACATATTCCAGGTGTTTAACAATAGGCAAAATGCAGCGGTCGGGCACTTAGACTTTTTGATGTGGATGCAATACATCCTGGAAGGCGAATAGAAATTTTTTTTCTTGCCTGGTTTCTTGTTATATGTACTTAAAGATTTTCAAGTTTGCAGTTATGACTATAGGACATGGCAAAAAGTCACGAAGGAATCTAACTGTGTTTCTTTGAAAGAAAGAATTATAAAATGACAATACAGCGTTTAAACATTTGCAAGATTTGTTCAATATGAAACAACGTGACGCATTTTAAACAAAATAGTTTGGAAGTTTTTTCCTTAAAATTGTGTAACACCTGCAACATGATCGTTATTAAAGCATGGATATTAACTCTAAATTCCTCAGCTGCAAAAACAATTAAGATATCTGTAGAAATCTGTAAAATCTCTTTTGGTTTTTGTTTAAAAATAAGTATCTTCGTCCATGAAAATAGTTTCAAGGTATAAAAATATGGCTCTCAAGGTCAATGTTAGGAGAAGATCAGATCAAAAACCTTGTGAATATAGACCGAAAGTGGTATTATTCTTTCAATATTTTAAAATAGGACTGCCATTAGTGTTGACATAAATATATCCCGACACGACAATTAAAATCCAACGCAAAAACAGTAGGAAATTATATTTTTGTTTAAGTTAACAAATGTCCGACAGATTAATTGCAAAATATTTTCGTTAATATTAGAATCGTGACGACAATATATATTTAATGACTACAGTAGTTTTTGTTGAGCTTTAGTTAGTTTGGAATGAGTTGTTGGCTTTGTTTTTCTCAGTTTGATTCACCTTCTTTCCCTCTCAGCTAAAACTGCCCTCTAATAGTTTTGTGACAAAAATGTTATTCCTATCCCCCAGTTTTTCCAGGGTTTAGGAAGTCCTTTTCAGCTCACCTGGCCGTGAGCTACTACCATCACTTGGCGTCCGTCGTCGTCGTCCGTCGTCGTTAACTTTTCACATTTTCTTCTTCTCCTCTGAAACCACTGGGCCAAATGTAACCAAACTTGATCATTGGGTGGACCTTTACAAAAATGATGTTTTTTATGCCGATCGGAAAATCAAAATGGCCGCCACAGCCGAACATAGTTTAACATTGGACCCTATGGGAAATTCATACAAAGTTTTTCTCCTCTGAAACCACCGGACCAAATGTAAGCAAACTTGACATGAACGATTATTGGGTTGACCTCTACAAAAGTACTGTTTTTTATGCTGATCGAGAAAACAAGATGGCCACCACAGCCGAACAGAGTTTAACATTGGACCCTATGGGAAATTCATACAAAGTTCTTCTCGTCTGAAGCCACAAGGCCAAATGTAACCAAACATGGCATGAATGATCATTGGGTGGACCTCAACCAATGGACCAATGATTCTTAAATTTTCAAATTTTTGTCAACAAACCTCTCTGCAAAATTCATTAAAAGTTGGCGCAATTTTCCTCAGCATATCACACACTTTTTGATTTGATTGTTGAATTTTTTAAAGACAACACTGCTTGAAAACTTAAAATATGGCATAGGAGTAAGCCAGTATGGGGACCAGGTGAGCAATTCAGGCTCTCTAGAGCCTCTAGTTTTTTTAATTTGCGTTTGTCATAATGCATTACTTCGTAGGATTTGATGGGGTATATAACAGTTCTTTTGTAATTTCCAATTCGTTGCCAGAAGAATTTTTCCATCCATAGGTCCCACTTCGTCGATGCCTTAAGTGGTGGACCATAGGTCCTTGTGGGTATTCATCAGTCCAGTTGACAGACATTTCTGACATGAAATTTATCAAATATTTTTTATAAAAAATTTGCTGCATTTATCTAAAATCTAAAGCATTGAATTTACGGAAAGGTGTCAAAACATATTGCACTTAGTAGTTGTCTCCGCGGTCAAATTTGGCATCCCATATCTATTTGTTTGGATTTGAGTACTTTTACTTTGATTGGATCTCGTAGTATTTGGGCCATATGCTACTGATGAGATGTTATTCCTTGAAATTTTCATGTAGCATACTGATATTCCTCACGTTTATTCAACTTTGGTTAACTTGTAATTCGTCATACGGCAATGGCCATCCGTTCACGTCTTGCTACCGTTTGCTACAGAGATCGTGCTTTTGATTCGTCACATTTATTCCTTAAGGACAGTTTTTTCTAATAAAATTGGCTGTATGTCGAAAGTTATTTCTTAAAATTAATTGTGTTTTTTATATCTTTTGGATATAGTCTAGACCATTGGCAAAGTTACTATTAAGTGATTGATGGAAGTACAAAGACAAACTATTTGGAAATGTCAACGTTTTGAACAATAAATACAAAAGATGTTATTTTATATATACATCTGTAGAAGAAAGTTGCTTTTGATTCAAACATTTTGTTTTGATCCGCGAAATGATTTTTTGTTATGTAAGCAGATAGGCCATTTCTATGTCGTGATTTTTAACCTTCACCTTCTTAAAAGAATTTTTATTTTTGATGGAGATACTGTCTGGCAAGCGTGAATAAAATTGATACTTATTCAAACGTTACATATAATTTTATAGTTTATGTAATCGGGTGTTGTTAATGAAGACAAAATGAAACAAAAATGGTTCGAAGATATAAAATTCGAAAACTTACATCGTCAGTCATCAGGAAATTTAAGTGCGATTGCACCCTTTCACAAAGTCACTGAGCGCAACCAATTTTCAATTTAAAAATTACGCACAGTGTGTGCGTACGACAATACACGGCTAACATAACGTCTATATATACTGGTAAAAAAAGAAAGGCTACAGATTAATGCATTTACTATGAACTTTTAACTTTCTTGCTCCATAACTTTGACAAACATTTAGAAATCGACCTGAATTTTTTACATAATAGTTAGTGCAACCGAAGCTTCAGATTCATGCAAAAAGACAAATATCCTTTTCTCATTTTTGAGATTCCAAAATGTTTTTTTGTCCCAAAAATTTCAAAATTTATTTTCAACTGAAATTTACGATCACAAAGTGCAACATCTCAAACCTTCAACATATTCCAAAATTGAGTGTAGAATTTTTGTAATTTTAAAATGTATTGACCTCCTTTCTCCGGTTTTTTAATTTTGCAATTGAAATTGCAAACAAACCCCTTTTTGTGTGTGTGAATTTTTAACTGCCTTATTTGTATTCATAATGGCATAAAGATTAAAATTTTTATGAAAGATTTTTTTTCTAGAAAAGTGTATAAATATAATAAGATAAGATTAAGGTGTGTACGGTTTTTGACGAGTATATAATGTGGAATACTTCTCGATAATCAATGGGTAATTTGGTAACTGAACACCCTCGATCCTCTATATTCACCAATTACATAAAATGATGATTCCATTCTTATCAAATTGGACAATAGGTGAGACAAAAGACTGATCTGAGCCTAATTGAGTGTTTTTGAGAATATCACATTCCTTGCACGTAAAGGTAAAGACCCATATATGATTTGCTCATATAAACTATTTTGTAGCTTTCAAAAAAGCGTAGAGCTTTGGCTGCATACACAAGAGGAAATTTTTCGTCCTTACCAAATCTCTCTGCGTTTTCGTAGGCAGTCAAAAATCGTAACGGTGTGTGTCCTGTTCAACGTTTACCCATGATAATGTCGAAACCGCTCCCAAGAAATATTTACCGCCCGACATCTAACAATTCTATATCATTTAATACACCTGTGAACCAATTGCCTTAATGGTAAACCTATGGAATAATGTTTCGTATTTATTTCGGCTAACATAATTCTTTTATTTACTACAAGGACGACAGAGTTTGGCGACTGTCTGTTAGGTTAATCCACTGTGAGGTAGAACCTCTTCCACAGGCATTTGCTTGTTGGGCTGTATGTGACCAATATAACGTGTTTTCTAATAAGAGTAGTCTATTGCTAGAAAGGCTAAAATTACGTGCTTTTTATCTCTAGCTGCCAAAAGTTGTTGTTTGTTACCATATGAAGACCCATCTCAGTTTCTCAGTTTTGTGTATTTGAATAATGTCGAATTTTTAGACCTGAATATGCATGACGTATTTGCCGCTGTACTTTAACCAATCAGTAGTTCTGTTTAATTTACGAAGCACTTTCCATTCCATAATCTGTATTATGTGGGATTTTTGTCGACATAAAATGAACATAAGAAATAAGGCGAATGTTTCACAAAAATTCGTAAGACTTATGGTAACTGGTTTTTTTTTTTTTTTTTTTTTTTTTTGGTTATTTGGGGTTGAAAACCACTTTCTACAATATTGCGGTGGTCAGTTTTACTTGTGGGGGAAGCCGGGATAGGGGTATCCGGATAGAACCAGTGACCTTGGACAGGTAACTAATAAACATGATCATCACGTGCGAACGAAAACTCGTAAGTCCTTATTACGTATGTTAGTCACGACCACTCGTAACACATACGATCTTTTGTGAAACGTTTGCCGGAATATGATTGGAACTGTGTGTAGTGGGTATGCCGAAAGTTTGACCAATACTTTCAAAAAGGTTGATGTTTAAAATATACGAGGCTGCTATACTCTTTTAAATATTACTCTATTCTGATTAGGTAAATCACAGATTGTAAGCAATTGATGTGTACTCTGATGAAAATGTAATATTGTGTAACAAGTTTACATCCAAAACGTACACTGTTTCAGTAAAAATCTAAAAATAACACGAACAGATGAGGAAAAATATCGAGACATTGGTATTAAAAACTTATTTAAAGTATGCGATTTTGTTATAAATTATACGTTGTCAACACAAACGTGTTCACTTTAGGGACTTAAAATCGGGAGCTTTATATCATTTAAAAAAGACTTGTAGTGTATGCCTGTTTTAAACTGTCCTCTCATACAACCCTAATTCTCCGTTCGACTATATCGATATCTATGCCTGGAGGAAAATAATTGTGCCAAATATTGGTATAGTAAATCGGCCGAAAACACTTAGACGTCGTTTCTTTCAACATTTGTCACAGTACATTGAAAACCTGTTTCAAAACGAGACCACTGCAAAATCTTGGCTCAATCTCGTTTTTAAATTCACCTTTTCCCCAAGATCTTGAGTTAAAACAATGTGGATGTAGCCGCAAATTCAAAATCATGATCATGTGTCACCCAGGCTAAAAGACTTGAACAAACCTTTATACAAGTAATGCATAGAACACTACTAGTCAAATGTCGTAATTTTAAACGTTAAAAAAATAAAATCAGAGGTAAAATATATTCACTAATAAAATGCAGCAAGATTAAGCTAAATTATGCAAAGATACCTGTGCATCAAATAAGGGTTTCAATTTTCAATTTTTCAAATTCCTTATTATCCCATATGAAGTTTACGACTGATCTTTACCTGTATATCTTGCGTAAGAACCGTCAGGAGATTGGATTCATCCTAAATCTGTGTGGTTTTGATGTTGTAATCTTGATCTTCGTTCTTCTAAAGCTTTAATATACTTTTTTAGAAAAAGGTTCTGCTCTATGATCTCAGTTGTGACATAATTACTATATTTGAAAATGGCTAGTGTGTTTTACAAGGCTGGAACTTCTTCCCTTTCCGTTTGCAGGTTTGCTTTGCTTGCTGACTTGATCCTTCCGATTTCTGTCGATTCATTTTGATACATTTTACAGTTTAAAGACAAATCAAAGTTATAAATTTTAGCAGTAAATTAAAATATGCAATATTTCCATGACAACATTGAATTGTTGAGTAGATTGCATCTGAAAGCAAAAGAGATAAATATAGTTATATCCAATTGCATTTCATGGAAAAGTAAATGCATTCATTACATCAATTTGGTTTATTTTGACGTTGCGACGGCGTCCTTTGTAATGCCTAAATTACGTTATTTATGCATTTAATAATGAATCATTCATTTATACGGTCAAAGTGAAAAAAAAATCCTCACAATTCTCTTGAATAGACGATTAATGCAATATATCAAATTCTTTGCATAAAATGTAAAAAAAAAATAAAACGTTATTTGAGAAATATTTCAAAAATCAATTTTTAGCAGAAATTAACGTAAACCTTTCGCCATCTGTATTTACCAATAAGATTAGAAAAAACTCTTTTGTCAGATTTTGATTAGATCGATCAAACTTTATTTCCAAGAGTTTTGAGCAAGACGATGTTTCATTGAGAGCACGTTAAGATTTTTTGTTGTTAAACGAATTTTCTAATGTCCATAAAATATTAGACATATTTTTTTGAAACTTACAAAAACTTAATATAATTTTTTTCTTTTAGATCGGTTAGGTTTATGTATGAAATAAAGATTTTGCAAAAAAAACCCCAAAAAACACAAATAAATAAATAAATACTGAGAAAGGATACCAGAGGTCTTGACAACAATAAACAAGACAACGATTGACCAATCACGGTAAAATACATAGTATTGGTAAATATAGTGGGTTCCCAAACTCCCAATATCTAGACAATCATTTTCTTTATTATAGAAAAATATATTTGTAGTGCTTTTTGTATAAGAATACACCGAGGAGTGTCAGGAACTGGTCACAAAAAGATTCGAGTCATAAAAATTGTATTGTTTACTGTTGAGTTGTTTGTGTAAGAACACGCTTATGAGTGTTAGGTTATGGTATTTGATACGAACGGAATATTCCAAATGGGAAACTCACAGACATCTCGCTTGTTGCTTTATTCTTACCTACACACCTACACTTGTAATTTCTAGATTTAATTCTTCGTATGAAGGTATTCTTAGGTGCTGCATTATCCTTGATTTCAAGTTCAATGAAACAGGTCTAGATAAAGTCGACATAGTCACATTTGTTTGTGAAAGAACATCACTTATATGTTGGACGTGAAACAAAAATATTGAGTCAATATTTTTTCTTTTTAAGAATCCAATGGATGTCTTCGTCTTTATGTTTGAATGTGTCTTGTTTTACATTGTAAATTTGTTTGGCTGATTTGATTTATCATATTCACAATGTATTTATTTTTTGGTCATTTGCAGCTTGCCTTAAGGAGTGGATATGTGTCTATTGCAGAAAGCCAAAGGGCAACCTGAGATATTTTTTTATTAATATGTTTATGATGGCTGCCTGATAGATTGATCCCCGACCGGGACAAACCAAAGACATTAAAATTGGTATTTACTGCTTCTCCGCTTAACGCGCAGCATTTAGCAGTAAGAGCAAAGACTGGTCGGCCCAGAGTCAAATTGTGTGTCTGGGTGAAGTATCATGTCTTCCTACGGACTGTTGCTTTCGTGAGCTAGCACGTTAAAAATCCGACTCAGCGTGTTGGTCTAGTACAATGCAGGGTTCATTCATTATCACTCATCATTAATATTCTCTCGCCCTGAATATACATAAAATATTTGCCGCTGGACGTTAAGCACCATTCAATCAATCAATCAATCTTGTCTGTCGTCTCACTTACGACTCTCATTTGCCCCTTAGATCTACGAAATTTTTTTCAAACGAAATGTGAATTTTTCTTATTTTGAAACAACAAAATGGCACACGTCAAGACCCGGCAACATGTCGTTATATAAAAATTTCTCAGGGTATTTTTAATACTCATAAATTATTTTCCATAATATAAACTATTGGATATTTGCTTTCAAGTTCAAAAGTCTAAACTGTTTGAATTTTAAATATTTCGATGGCCTTACGCGTTTATGCGGAGTTAAACATTCGGTTTGGATTGTGATTATTGGAAAATAAAGGTTAACATAAAATACCGTTGCAGATCTGGATACTATACAGCTGTCGATAAGCACAATCCGTACTTTTATCCATCAAATTTTTGAAAGCATTTTTAGAAAGCTATAAAATAATAAATAAAATAATACTATAATGACAAACAAAATTATCTTTTTAATGAGTTTTTTTTGTATAGATATGTAGAAAAAAAGAGATGATTTGTAGGTATGATTGTCTATGAGACAGCTATCCGGTGTAAATCACAAACTTCTACAGGTTCCCTAAGGCCGTTAATAATGAACACATGTTCACATCCTACGGATAAAAGTTCATTTTCCGGTCATGGTGAAACAGGGACGTTTTTAACACGTTTTTTTCCCTATTCACGTCTTATTGTTCTTATAAAGGAGCCTAAATGTTGCCTTTAAAAGTGAAAAAAAAAGAATGTTCATGTTTTAAAATTTATTTGTATCAACAACAAATATAATAAATGGAAAGAATAAGGAAAAATAAATATTTTATTTACAGTTTTGTCGCATAAATACAAAGCAAGAGAAGGACGAATATTACCTTTCTGCTCACTCATAGATAGAGCTGTAATTTTCGAGATACAAAACATAATAATGTCAAATTATTGAGATACTCAAACCCGTGCAAGTTATAATCAAAATTTGTTATTTTCCCAAATGTATTATTATTGCTCTTGTTCACTTCACAGATACTCAATTTACAATCATAAATACGTAACTTGGATGTATCTGTTTGTCTGGTGTATTGAATTACCTGGCATATAAAATATACACAACTGCATGAAGATCTTTATTTAATAATTATCTTTTACTTGATTATTTATAGAGCAGTTTTGAGATGCAACGGGACATTACAAAGCCATAAAACAACATTGAAATGTATTTCTTTTCAGCATATTACAATATAAAATGCCACAAAATAACCCTCTTTCTTATTTCAAGTACAATAATTCCAAAACGGACAGAAATTTTTTACAGTCAGAAATCGTAGCACCTTTAAACAAGAATGATTAAATTAAGACATTTTCAAACATAAATAGATATTGAAAATGGGACGAAAACTAAATTTTTAAATAAATTGTCACCTTAATCCTCGAATGGATTAAATTTTGTATAGCTGATATGTCACATGATAACAATTACACTGGGCTGTTCGAACCATGGACCTTAAAAATCATATATCTAAATAATAGGAAGAATTCCTGGTAGATTTCTTTCAATCGCAACATTCTCACTCCGGACATCTCCTTAATAAAATTAATAATTACACATACTAATAAAGTATTTTACAAAAATTAAAAAGGATAACACAGTAGCACTTATTAAATAGGAACAATAAACAAAAATGTTTTACAAACCGAATTCAATCATACAGTATCTTTTGAAAACAGTACCTCAATTCCTAATTTATTTTCCGTCTAATCTTATCTTATTTTGTTAAAATAATGTAATTATAAAAAAAAAATTTTTTCATAAGTATTTTGATGTTTAATATGAAAGTAGTCTTTGTAGATCTTCATCCAATTTTTAAATGTTTCTGCACTGCACACTTTAAGTGTGGGTTTACATGCATCCTGGCAGGAGTTCATGGAATGTCCACGTCATTGGCCAATTCTCGTAATCTTTGACGGTATATCTGAAACGATAAACAAGGAAAAGGTCAGTTAATTGTTTTTTAACATACAAAAATTTCGTTTGATACACAAGATCTTGTTCTGAAATGTTAAAATATGAAACACAGAAGCAAATGTAAAAACAAACCACAACTACTCCAAAAATGCGATAATATTAAAGATCTCAATTTCATTAGAAAGTCTTCGAAAAGAGTGCAAAACCATTCCTGATAATAAGCCCTTAATCGCCCGTATAATTTACAAACAATGAATATTTAATGTGATTCGTGATATACTCAACACATAAATCTTGAGTAGCGAATGGATAAAACCAGAAAACAGCCAACGTTTAACCGTGCATCATCAATTAAGACATGCATATGCAACATGCGGCAGAGTGAAACTAGTTTTGTTGGATCCAAAACCTCTCTGTTTCCCTTGCCATTAGCAAAAACTTGAATAGATGGCAAAACAGATAGTTAAACTTAGCCATAATAACCTAAGTCGAATACTATTATGTTAAATAACATTAGTTAACATATATGCTCTACATGCATTACAGTCAAATTCGTGGAACGTTCAGTTGTCAATCATTTACTTAAAGGAATTTGATATACAACAAATGTATCACTGAGACAGGTGACAACCATGGATTGAATGCCATTAACAACACTAAAAATAAAAGTATGACGTAATTGTCAAAGAGCCAGTGCCACATTATTACCAAGCAGACAACAAAAGATAAATTAAGAGATCTCCACAATGCCTTCAACAAGAGTGGAATCCCAGCCATTATGACGAGCTCTTCATTGCTCCTTCTAAAACAACTAAATGTTATTGCTAAATTAAAACCAAAATACCCAAATTTTAATATAAATATAACAATAAAAGTGATAAAAAAAATCAAAAACATTCCTATGGCACTGAATCCTGACTTGGGATTGGCACATACAACGTAGAGCAGGGTTATACTATGACAAAAAAAAAAAAAAAAAAAAAGCATACACACAACAAAGAAAACCAAAGAAAGGGTGTGTTCTGAAAGGGCAAACATTTCAATACAGTAAAAATAGAACCTGATTTTGAATACAACAAATCCAAAGTTGATACAGATGCTTGAAATTCAAAACTGGCATTCAAATAATGAGACGACTCAAAATAAATAAAACTGAATAAAGGAAACAAAATTCAAAGAGGATTTTCTTTAAAGAAACAGTTGTTGGGTCAAATGCTCCGGGAAGTTAAGCGTGCTTCACATGTCTAAAATCCTCTTATCTCTTAAGACAACCGTTAGATTTCCGAAGTCTTGAATGTAGCATCCCTATTAAAAGATTTAAATAAGAAAACATCTACACGTAAGACCAGTTCAAAGAGAACATGTTTAGCATTGGGCAAGTTTAAAGACTGCTTTGGAAGTCTGTACCAAAATTTCCAGTTGGTCCAGTAAGGTATTGTTTGCCTCAATCAGACATGATGCCTAGCTAACTAGTCATGATGCCTATTGAGTCTAAAAAGCAGACTTAAAACCTGGCTCCCAATGAATAGGTGGTTGAAGTCAGAGCTTAGTGAGAATATTGTTCTATAAACTACGTTAAATTGTGTCATGCATGAATGAATAAAAACAGATAAGTTATTCTTTCAACACTTGAGTTAACAAAAAAAATGAGTTTAATTTTTATTTACTTTGGGGGATTGTATTGATAAAAATTTGACATTCAGGAAAATTCAAGATGCAAGTTTCTTTTGCAAGAATTAGAGATAACGTGAATTTGAGATTAATAGACATGTTTATACCAACTAAAATCAGTCATGGAGTTTTTCTTTCAAAACGTCATCTTCTGCTGTTTTCAAGGAAAGAATACGGACTATATGCCAGAAAGACACAATCAACTTCTTATATACATTTTTAACAAAAAGTCAAAAGCTAAATTTAACGGTTGTGCAGATAACATATTGATGATAAATAAATTTGGTGATGTTTTAGGGTTAGACAAGAGGCATTAACAAATCAGCTAATACAAAAACATTTCATAACATATGAATTTTCGCTGGATTTTGCTACAATGAGTTACACGACGGGTGCCACTAGTGGAGCAGGAGTTGCTCACCCTTACGGAGCACCTGAACTCACCCTGGTCCAGCGTAAGTTTTCAGTGCAGTTTTTTGTGTTCTGTGGTGTTTCGTTTTGTTTGCCGTAGTCTTGTCTGTCTTCGATATCTGTCTTTCCCTTTGGTATCTTCGAATTCCCTTTTCATGTATAATAATGCTGAAGTTATGAGTTTTATAGTTCAGTGCTGTCCATGTCGCTTGAATTTGTGTATGTTCGTCTGGTGTTCTGCCTTATGAGTTTATTATAATGAAATCAGTATTTTAAAATTTAATACCCATCGTTTCCAATGCAGATGATTTTATACTAGAATTTGAACGACATATACCAGTATTTTCACTTTGCAGAATGACTTCTTGAATTTCCGAAACTCTTAAACAGGACGATATGCTTTCTCTTCTTATTTGATCATTTTCTTTATTT
>JAULBM010332175.1:0-12978 GCA_032357055.1 Geukensia granosissima
TGCATTAATTTTATTTCATAACTTTTCTAATCATTGGCGGGGCATAGTGTCCATTGGACACAGATCGACTTGTTTAACATAACCTTGTGTCTGTTTGTAGGTACTATGCAGTGATGTTGGAATTTGAGACTTATTATTCAGCCACCCCACAGAAACCCCTATGGGTAAAGGCATACTCTGAACATATCACCACGCTGAAAACATCCAAAATTGTCAATGATCCAGAACAGCAACTGAACGAACAACTTAGGAAGTATTTTGGATATAGGAAAACTGTCAAAATTGTACAGGTATAAACCAAATTATTAATTATAGTACACAAATATTATTACTTTAGTCAACAATCAACTGGATTACAATTGGCTCCCAATTTTTTTATCCAAAGTAGATATCGTACAGACTATCTGAGACAAAGTTGCAAAAGCAAGGCCTATGTATTACATCCAATGTCGCAGCCATAAATTCCTAAGTTTTTTTAATTGCTCTATATCTTAGTAACTATTACACCAAGGAGGACCAAATTTGGTTTGCTTATAGGTCATGTTAAGAAATTGTCAAATTGCCATAGGCATTTATCCTTGACCTTATTTACATGGTAGAGTAACTTGAACACACTGTGCAACCAATCTAATTAAAATTAGATCTCCACACTCGCTCCCTCTTTTTGGTTTGTTTTTTTCTTTGGTTGCATCGTGGGAAATCTATGGACATCCCATCGGATTTCAAGTCAAAGGTCAAATTTACGATAGCCAATCAGCGATGCCTCACTGGCTCGAAGGTGATTTGCCTGGCATAGAGCTTTGATAAAGCTCCAAAACATTCCGAAGGAAAATAATTAACCCCTGACATGAACTCAGATGGGATGTCGTTAGATCTCCCATGACACAACCAAAGAAAAAAACAAATAAAAAGCGGGAGCGAGTGCGGAGATCTAATTTTAATTAGATTGCTCTGCAACAAGTTTTTGTAACTTTCCCGTTAAATGGCACAGGTTTTATTTCAGCTTTGCCATTGTGGTTGAATGGAAAATACTCAAAAAACTTTATAGAAATAATAACCATCTTTTACATATCACATCAAAGATATGTAAGGCAATATTTACACTACTGTCTTACTTGACTTAGCACCCACCTCTTAAAGCAGTAATTTGTATTAAAAGTCACCTTTTCCATTTTCCATTTTTTTTTACCTTTTGTTAGTAATAAATTACTCTGACATCTATTTCAGAGGTCACCTACCTTAAATGGTCACTTTCTCTGTCCCAAAGGCGGCCATGAAAAACAAATTTACTGTATGGGTATTTATCTGTAACATTTTTTGTTATGCTAAGTTTATGACAATAAATTATAAATGAAAATGAAAATTTGAAGTGTTTCAAATGTCATAACAATGATTATCCTGGTTTTTATGCAGACAATGACAGCACCAAAAGCTGCAATACAGAAAGGCCTTCTGGGATTGTTTATTTACCTGTGTAACAAGAATGTCCATCAGCCTTCACGTCTAAATAAACAAGATGAGCAGGGACTGGCGCTACTGCATCATGCTGCTATCAACAATCATCCCGAGATTATTGTAGCACTGCTGAAACAGAAAATGGACATGAATGTCCGTCGAAACAACATATCAACAGGTGAGACAGACAACTTTTGTCAGATTGCGTGAATTGTGAAGAGTTTTTTGTTTCTTAAATTGATTGGTATTGTGAGCTTTTAAAACAATATCTTTTGTCTTTCATTTATAATTTTGCAAAAAAAGAGACTCAAATAGTATAAATGAGAAACATTTGGCCTACACCTGTGAGTTAACTTTAGTAATAATATTAGAGAAATTTAGTCTAGACCTGTGTGTTTTTGTTGCTAATTGTGAGAGATTTAGACTAGACTTGTGTGTTATTGTTGCTAGTTTTAGTTACATTTAGAAATTCAATTTAGTTTACATTTGATAAACTAATATTTCACTTGAAGTTAAGGAAAATGCTGTTATAGCTAACTTTAAAAGTAAAGGAAAATGTTGTTTAAGCTAACTTAAATGGTAAGTAGCTGGGATTGAACTTTGTCACATTGGGTGTCATTGGTGGGATTTGTACTTTAAATATTACACATGATATGTTTTTATTAGATGCAGATGATAAGATGAATGGTGACCGACATTACCTGTTGGATATGTGTAAATAATTCTCTTTAGAAACAGAGTTCCCTCCCCTTTTTTCCTTTTCTTATATTTCTTTACATATAAAAGTAGCATTCTGAATTTTACAGGACTAGATTCATTTGGAATTATAGCACTTGTTTGTTATAACACAGCCATCAAGGTATCATTCTGCTTGCATTTCCTGTAAATTCTAATTAAATATTATATTAACTGGTTTTGCATTTGAGGATTTTCACCAGAATTCTATGAATGAAAGAGTTGAGGTAATTTTAAATCAGATAATAAACGAAACAAAATTAATTTGCAATAGAAAGAATGTGGAATTTATTCCAGAAAGACATGACCCACATCTTACATACATTTCTAACAAATATTCAAAAGCTAAATTTAACTGCATGTAAAGCGCTTTTCTGATCTTAACTTCATCAAACATGTTAGTAGTCAAAAATACGAAGATCATTCAAACTTTATGAATTTCTAGTAACAATGGTGGACCAGAGGTATAGAATACCTATAATTAAAAGATAACAATCAGGAAAATTTTACAAACTACAATTTTGGAAAGATGTTAATTGTATCTTTCAAACATACATTCCAGTTCCTGAAAAAGTAGTAAGAGCTTTACATAGCATGTCTTATAAACAAATGTTTAGTCTGCAGACTATTTTTAACTTTTGTCTGAGTACTGTGTATTTGTGATGAAAAATTATCAGGAACTGTCTTTGTGTCCTAATCATGAAAGTAAAAGAATTCAAAACTACAGCTAAACTTTTTTTATAAATGAAGGTCACATGCTTTGCTTAGAAATTAAATTTTAACAGGATTGTAAAAAAAAATATTTGCTTCTATTGTAATATTTCTCTTTCTATATCAATATACTATTTATACACATGATATATTGCTGTAATTAAATTAAAACAAATCTCTTATCAACTATTTATGCAAAAGTTTCAGTAAAAAAATCAAATTTTTTTTGTTTTTTTTTTAATATTTTTTAAAACAGCACAGAGACAAACCTGGATTTATAATGAATCAAAATTGAAATTAACTCATTTTAAATTACAGAAAAACAACATCTTGTGGTGGATATAATGCAAGGCTTGGGGAACACATTAATTAGAACTCCTTTAATTATAAACGAACTGAAACTCAACTGAAGTAGGTTTAGTCATACAATAGGTTTCTTCTCCAGAATGTGAAAGTTTAAATCAATGCTGACTAAGAAATGATTTTATATAATGGATTTTTTTATCAGGGGTTTTAATCATGCACTGTAGAATAAAATGTCGGCCTAAGGAGGAATAATATCTATAATATTACTTTCCAACACCATCCTGATTCATTCATTTTACACCCCCCTAACTAAGTTTGGGTATGTATGGCTTTCACTATGTCTGCTGGCTGTTCCTTGCCCTCTCCAATTAGATTGTCACAATCCTTTAACATGTAATGCAAGAATCTCAATTAATTGCATTGAGTTTTTGATAAAAATATTGAGATTTGCATATTGCCCAGTATTAAACAAGATAGGCAAAAGATATATAAAATTGGACTTAGTGGTCTTTACCGGATATTAGTCTCTTTAAGAACAGTTCTAGTTTATTATATAGGAAAATTGATTGAGTTAGTTCACCCCAAACCTTACATTATATCTGCAATAAGATTTCTGCTAACTAAAAGCTATATGAGCTAACTGATACTAACATTTTGCCATCTAAAGCTTTTCACTCATATTTAATTTTATTAAATGTATTAGCTAATATATATTGCTTGGGCTTGTGGTTCTAATTTCTCTCTAGTCTTTGTAAAATATGTCAAAGAGTATGACTTTCTTCAGTTTCAATGATAATGAAAATTTCCCTATAAACTTTTGTGGCCAAAATAAAGAAAAGGAAAAAGGTTTGACACATTTTTTTTTACTTGTGAATCTGCTGTACTGTCATTTGGGGTAGGAATATTTGCAGTGTAACTTTGGTAAAAAGTCAGATTATAACCAAGGAGTGATTTCCATATTACATCTCACACTGAGTGTTGCTTGACTGGTTACTTGGGGCTTAAAAGTTTTAAAAGTTAAAATTCTACGGTCACTTGGTGGTGGCTGTCTCATGGACAATCATGCCACATCTCCTATTTTTATATTTGTCATTACACTGCATTTATAGTTTGTTCTTATTCAATGAAATTGACCATTCAGTCAGGACCAAACTTTTGTAGAACAGTCCTTTGATGTAAGTTCTTATTCAAGAATTTTGTTGGCATGCTGCAAACAATGAATGATGTTGAAAATTTGATATATCAATTCTCCCCCTCCCATCTTTTAATTTTGTCAATGGAGACCTTTTAAGTGTTTATTTAGTAATATTTAGTTACATAACCCTTAAATGTAGCAGTCACATGCAGCTTAATATCATAACTTAAAATTAAAACACAATCACACACAGCCATATATTGTGAGTTAAAAAACAATCACATATAGCGGTAGCTTAATATCATAGGTTAATCGCAATCACATACAGCCTTAACACAATCACATATAGCCTAATATGTCATGAGTTAAATCACAATAACATACAGCTTAATATCATAGGTTAAACACAATCACATTAAAAACAATAACATAAGCCTAAGTTAAACACAAATACACTCATCCTAATATTATAAGTAAAAAAAATTCTATTAAAATTCAATAGAATTAAGCAAATTATGAACATGTGCCAAATTCATTATGAAAAGAATGGAATAATTAGTAGAACATTGACAGCATGTTTACAGGAGATCTTTAAGGACTAGAAGAGCAAAGAGATTGACACTCCATTAGTTTAGGGATTGTTAGAACTGGGTTTATTTTAGTGAACTTTTTAATTGACCTTTCAAGTTTCAATGTTTAGTAGGTGAAGTGGAGGAGAAGGCAACAGGTATAAACAAGCATGCATGTAATCAGCATGTCACATGACTGTCATGTGGTTCTCAATATGTTGCATGTTTCAAAAGTAATGCTGTTGTCAAATTTAGGTGTATGAATTCAGAAAATGACAGATGATTATATAATAATCAGTACAGTTACAGGTATAATAGGTTATTTTGGAATTTTATCAATAGTTATTGACCAGATGTTTTAGTATTTTGTTCAAGAGAAACTAGTGAACTTAATGTTCCTTATACTGGTAATAATTTTACAGCTCAATAAAACTGAAGTTTGTATGTTTCTCATGTTTTGCCATATTTGTAAGGTTCCCACCCCCCAACCCAAACCAAAGAATGTGAGCTATTGCCATCATTTTGCATATGTCGTCTGTCCACAATCACATTTTTATCTTCTCCTCTGAAATCACTGTACCAATGGGAACCAAACATTTCAGGGATGTGCATTTGCTTGACTTTCACAAATGGTTTGTTTCTTTCTGATCAGAGATTTTGTAAAAATATTATAACTCGAATCATTTTAAAACAGCATTGTGTACTAAATTCTGATTTTGTTACAAAATAAATGACATGTCTAAATTAAAGGGTATTAACAAAGCACTGTTTAAAAGTTTGGACAGTTGATTTGATAAAATCCTCCTGATCAGTAGTGTACTACCACAGTCTTACTTTGTTTTACATTCATCAATTTGTTTTCTTTTCAAAAGTTTTACACTTAACAGACTTGATTTTCTGCATGTAGTTAAAAGTGTAGAATCAGGTGAGCAATACAGGCTCCTGGGATCCCCCTGTATTTACATCATAGCTTTTAAAATTTTAGCTGAGTTACCTCCTCTTCCTTTTATTTCCCCAAACACATCTTAAAAAGCCATTAGAGAAGTTATTTGCAAGTCCTTATTATTTTGCAATGGGGTTTACAATAGACAGAACCTGCTAATACCAAAATGTATGCCAAATTTTCAAATGCTTTAACAAAAAAATAAGCATGCAGCCCGTTTGATTTTCTTGCTTATTTTGGAACAATGTAAAAATTGTTGGGATTCTATCCCAATCATTTGAAAACCTTGTTTCATGTATTTTTAAACAGAATAAAAATATCCTTAATTATTGAAGCAAACAAAAATATGTTTGAATTGTCTCCCTTTAATAAATCTCCTACGATATGTTAAAAGGAAGAATATGGAAAATGTGCCAAAATGACACAATCATCATTTTACATACATTCATAACAAATTTTTAATAGCCAAATTTCACTGCATGTAATGGACTTTTCTGGGTTTATTATCATTGAAGAAGCTCTGGGCAAAACTAGGAAAATCTGTAAAAATTTTATGCATTTTCATTATTAAACCTGCAATATGAAATTTAACTTATTATTAAATAAATAAATTTATTTTAATTAATATTCTATATTAACCCATTTACAACGTACATAAGTAATCTTTATATCAAGCTATACATGCTTATTTCAAGAATTTATCAGTATTTATTTCATTGATATTTTGCATGAGACTTTTTGACTAACACACATACCTTTTAGCATGTTTAATAATGCTTTGGCAGTAACTTTTCATTTAGAAATTATACAAAACAGCCTGAATTCATCTTTTCCTTTTTATTTAAATATAATAAGGTTGCTTTAACTGTAATCACACAGATACTTTTTTAACACCTAATTCATTGCAATATGTAAATATTGAGTTTAAAAATACACCCACTCTGGAAATGCATTATTCCTGTCCCCTTCCCAATGTCTAATATAAAAGGGCTGTTTTAAAAATTCAAAAGTGGTCTAATAATTTACCAATTCTGTTAGGTGATAATACAATCATTGCTTTACAAAAATCAAGGTATAGTTTTGCAACTTAGTTAGCCCTACAAATTAGTGACATCACTAAAATATGGTAAGTTGTAGAAATATTTAAAAGCTATACTTCATACTTAAAACGTCTGTTGTATTCTTGATATTTTTAAACCAACCATCAGTGAGATAATTTACATGTATAAGGTACACTCAGTTTTGATCCCGTTAACATTGACAACCTGTTTACCATATTTGCATGAGCATGCTCAGATTTGTATCCCTTTTCACAACAATCAAAGATCTGACATTTTTATACCTTGCTGAGCTGCATCTGGATACATTCTACCATGCCACCCAATTACCATTCCCTAAATCATCTACACTGGTACTACCTTTTTGCTGAATACATCATGCACACATATAATATTTCTCTCACTTTTTTAGCAACTTTTCAGCTTGCAGAATACATGTATGTCTCTAGACAAGAGCAGCACAATTACTTTTTGCCAATTTATTTTAACTACAAATGAGGGGCAATCAAATTAAAATCAGATCTTGGTATAATTGCTCACCATGTCTGACAATGTTCCTTTTACATTTTTGTTCTGATGACCTTTTATGTCAGCCAATAAAATCTCTGCTTCCTCCATGTTGGAAGCGTAAGTCATAAGACAAATCTAGAGGAATCTGCAAAGGTCATCAGACAGAAGTAGAATGAAGCATTGTCAGATCTTGGTTTGAGAATGTAGGTGAAAATTTTACCAAGATATTATTTAAATCAGATTGAAATGGGGCATGTTTTTAGGATAAGAGGGGTTAGCCGGTATGCATTTGTGAGCTGTGGCTCGTCACCTTTTTTTATGTTATATAAGTAAAGATAATTAATCAGTGTATATGCATAAGCACTTGATTTTTTTTTATAATTATTTAAAATGAAAAGTTATAAAAAGATGAAAGTTTAACATGCATAGGATTCAAAAATGAGTAACAGTATATAAATTTTTAAAATCAGCAATTGGTGTTACTTTAAATATTAACTTGCACAAAATATTGCACAGACTGACAAAAATCTTATTTGATAACAGGGTTTACATTTATTTTTAATATTGATTTGTTAGCTTTTGTATTTTTTGTAAATTTAACCTGTAACAATTTTTGTTAATTTAACCTGTAACAATTTTTGTTAATTTAACCTGTAACAATTTGTGTAGCCTGCAAATAAAACAGAAATAACAGAGAGCTAACTTTTAACTTTGTGACAATTTCAATATTTATTTGATTAATTTTCACAGAAGTAAATAAACATTTTCAGGGCCAACAGCTTTACATTTTGCTGCTAGATGTGGGGCCCTAGATGCCGCCACCTGCCTGGTGGGTATATATGCAGGTACTACTGTGATTGACCAAGATGGCTGGGCACCTGTTCATCATGCAGCTTTCTTTGATCATTCACCAATTATAAAGATGTTCTACAGGCACAACCCAGACCAAATAGAGCTACAGGCCAAAAACAAGTAAGTATATTATAGCTACAGACCTAACTTAAGCAAGTAAATCATAGATACAGGCCTAAAACAAACAAGTTAATTTGTGCTACTGACCAAAATCACACAAGTAGATTAGTGCTACAGGCCAAAAACAAGTAAGTCAGAGTTAGAGACCAAAAACATGTACATAAATCAGGGCTACAGGCCAAAAAACAAGTAAGTAAACTAGTGTTACAGGCCAAAAAAGTAAGTAAATCAGAGCTACATGCCAAAAAAAACAAGTAAGTAAATCAGAGCTACATGCCAAAAAAAACAAGTAAGTAAATCAGAGCTACATGCCAAAAAAAAACAAGTAAGTAAATCATAGCTACATGCCAAAAAATTAAGTAAATCAGAGCTACAGGCCAAAAAAACAAGTAAGCAAATCAGTGCTACAGGCCAAAAACAAGTAAGTAAATCAGAGCTACATGCCAAAAACAAGTAAGTAAATCAGAGCTACATGCCAAAAACATGTAAGTAAATCAGAGCTAGAGGCCAAAAACATGTACATAAATCAGGGCTACAGGCCAAAAAAACAAGTTAGTAAACTAGTGCTACAGGCCAAAAACAAGTAAGTAAATCAGAGCTACAGGCCAACCACAAGTAAGTAAATCAGAGCCTGAGGCCAAAAACATGTGCATAAATCAGGGCTACAGGACAAAAAAACAAGTAAGTAAACTAGTGCTACAGGCCAAAAAACAAGAAAGTAAATCAGAGCTACAGGCCAAAAAAACAAGTAAGTAAACTAGTGCTACCTGCCAATAACAAGTAGGTAAATCAGGGATGTAGTCCCAAAACAAGTACTTAAATCAGAGCTACAAGCCAAAACCAAGTAAGTAAATCAGAGCTACAGGCCAAAAAAACAAGTAAGTAAATCAGAGCTACATGCAAAAAACAAGTAAGTAAATCAGTGCTACATGCAAAAAACAAGTAAGTAAATCAGAGCTACATGCAAAAAAAACAAGTAAGTAAATCAGAGCTACATACCAAAAAACAAGTAAGTAAATCAGATTACAGGCCAAAACAAGTACATAAATCTGTGCTACTTGCAAAAAAAAAAACAATTGGCTAAATATATAGAGCTCCAGACACATCTTTTGAGTTTATTAGGCATACATGGCATAGATTCCATTTTTCTTTCTTTTAAATATGAGTAAAAAGAGTCATTAGATCTATAACAAATGAGGAAATTGAGTATTTGGTAGTCCAAAAACAAGCAAGGAAATTTTAATTCTGTGCCAAAATAAGTGGGTCAATTAGAGCCCAAATTGTATGACAAGTGAGTTAATTTATATTTTCAAAATAATTGATTAAATTATAGAAAAGGCAAAAAATAATAAAAAGGGTGAGCTACAATGTATATAGACCAAACACAATAAAGTCTTGATGCAGTCCATTTAAGCAATATCCTCCATCAAAATTCCATCAAATATAAAATTCCACCATATTTAAAAAAAAACAGTTTGTATCAATCATTTCATACACATGTACCACACCCATTGCAACCAAGATTTGAACATAAAACATGTTCAAGAATCTCAGCATTGGCAACTAAGTCTAAACCTTGTGGAAGTTTCCCATTTTAATATATAATCCTGCCAGCCATGTAATTACTTGTGATCCAACTTGGTAGAAAACTTTTATCCACAAAATATATTTGCTCAAGGGCCAATGTTCTATGAGCCTCATTTAAGATGCTTATGAATTCTGACAAGGATTATTCAAGTCTTTAATGGGTGAAAAACAAAGGAGAGGAACTAAATACCTTTTCTAATGGAGAAAGTGTGTGAAGTCATTAATACAATTATGAGGTTTAGGCCAAAAATCATGTAGTAGAGGACAGAGCTACAGGCTTGAGGTAGAGTATATTAGAGCTACAGACTGTAGTGAATGCTGTAGTGAATTTGTCATATTCATCTGGATTTTGTTTATTTGTAGGTTGAAGTCTACACCATTGTTGTTAGCTGCAAGTTCTGGTGCCCTGTCAGCAGTGAAATGTTTGATTCAGTTAGGTACCAGTATCTTCAGAATGGACAACGAAGGGAATGGTATTGTACACCTAGCAGCCATGAGACTACACACCAATGTACTGGAACATCTGATTGAATGTAACTATGAAGAAGTTCCTGTCTGGAAAATTCTAGTCAGTAAGTTGATGGTAGGGGTAAAACAATACAGTCAAACTTCGGTAGCTCGAACTCGAAGGGACCGCCGAGATTTGTTCGAGTTACCAAAGTTACCAAAGTTCCGGAAATGACAGGTTGTCGAACCGGCATTGATTTTTTGTTCTATGGGCGGTGATCGTCCCTCCCATTGAGCTAAATATTAGCTAACTATTAGCATCAACAAATCGTATGATTTGACCATTCATTATAGATTTCGTGTTATCTTCTTTGAATATATCTGGCTATGGCTTGAGTGCTCATAACAAAATTGGTTTATTTGTTTGTGTATTGATTTCCGTGACCTCAGTGACCTGAATTTTTATCTTGAATTTAATTCTTATTTTCCGGTAGATCACAACACACGCTATTTTCGCGTAAAGTGAAAACACAATTAAGTTTCTTAGTTGTACGCAATTTATTTCTTGTCAACAACAAAACCATACAAACAATGATGACGTAGGATTTTTTACCTTTAATGTTTAATTTTTTTGCATTATTCATTTTATTAATGCAATATAATTTGTCTAGTTAAATAATTAAAGATCGACTTACCAAAATAAACTAAACATTTGTGACAAGATAATTACTTAACTGGCATCAATCAAATACCGACATCACTATTCACACCTTTTATTTCCCGGCTTGGGTATTGAAAAGTTTTGACACGTGTGCAAATATAAAGTTCCAGTTTTCGATCGCATATTGAACGATTTTATTATTCAAGGGGCCAAACTTTTAGTTTCAAGCTAGCCGTGTTCGAGCTACTGAGGTTAACTTTATATAGATTGATAGGGAAAATTGTCAGGACTCTGACATTAGTTCGACCCATCCGAGTTCGAGCTACCGAAGTTCGACTGTATACTAAAATTTTGATGAACCTCTTTTTAGCTTACCTTGCATAAAAGGCCATGTGAGCTTTAATCATCACTTGGTGTTCATTAGCGTTGTCATCTGTTAACTGTTAATGTTTTTATTTTCTTCTAAAAAAACCACTGGCATGTTAGGCAGTTGGTCCAGATTTCCAGAATTGTGTTTTTGTGCTGATCGAAATTAAATATGGCTGCCAGGGACAATTATGTGTTCTGATTGGTCCAAATTTTAAAAAAATCTTCTTGTCAGAAAGCACAAAGTAGATTTAACTGTTACTTTGCAGAAATTAATCTAGTTAGATGGTCCTGTACTTAATTTATGAATTGTTTGCCAATTAGAAATTAAAAATGGCCACCATGACACAACTTAGTTTAACTGCGGACCCTATGGGAAGTTCACATTTTCATCTCTTTTACTGATACAATTGAAATTAAAGCCAAGCTTAGCAGAAATGTTAGGCAGATGGTCCTTATCAGATATTTCATTTTTGTACCCATCCAAGCTAAAAATTTTAAAATATCACTCTATTGACCATAGAAATTATGATTTTCAGTGATAACTAGGGCTGTAACTATACATCTAATTCACAATACAATGTATATTTCCATTCAAGTTTGACAATATAATACATTTTGATATGATCCATAACTTTATATTTTCCTTCAACCTTTTCAATGATTAGGGATAAATATTCATAACATTCTCAAAGCAGGAAGTTTGCTGAAGCCTGGGTTCATTCATGTGTTCATATTGTTGTACTAAAGAAAGATTCAGTAGATTATTCACCTTGAAACAGGTTCTTTGATTGATTGTTGTTGTATTTGAACGCCAAATTAACAATATTTCATAGGAAACCATAGTAAAATGTATTGTATCTTTGCTTGACCACTAGTATCCCAATACAGCAATTATTGGATGAATTGTTTCACCCCTAATGACAACCAATGTAAAATTCTCTATCTGTAGGTATGCTGAGTGGGACAGAACAGAAGAAGGACAGTGCAGTTAAATGTCTGGATGTTCTCTCTACATCTAAACCAGACCACTGGAGATCAATCCTTGAAGCTGGTAAGCTGACTGTGAATACAGTTAATTATTATTGCACAGGTCATCAGTCTTCAGATTAGATTATTTTACCCCTCTTTGGGGCTATTTTGGAATTCTCCTGTCTGTCTGTCTGTCTGTCTGTCTGTGTGTCTGTTCATCTGTCCACATAACCTAAAATCTCCTCCTAAGCTTTTTAATGGATTTCAGTGAAAATTTATATGAAAATAAGAATCATGAAGGAAATCCATCTCTACCCATTCCAATGGCAGATAATTCACAGGGAAAACAGAGATGAAGGTATATAACATATTTAAAAAAATAAAAAACAGCATATGGAATTGATAAAATTTTGGCATTGTCTTTGAATATGAATTAATCCCAAGTTAAATAGAACTTTAATATTGTTTTTATACGACCGCAAAAAAATTGCGGTCGTATTATGTTATGGCGTTGTCGGCGTCGTCGTCGTCGTCGGCGTCTTGTCTGTGGA
>JAULBM010332186.1:0-12978 GCA_032357055.1 Geukensia granosissima
ATGGGGTAAATGTTAGAGAGGATGAACTTTACCCCCCCCCCCCAAAAAAAAAAAATAATCTGCTGGTCTTCAAAGGACTTGTTGGAATATCTCGTGTGAGAAATAACTGGATGTATCTGAATTTGGCAGAGTTTGTTTTAGGCAACAGAAAACTTCCAGGTAATTGTAGAAACTCAAACGCCGATATAAAACCATGTTACCGTTTATATTGTTCCAATGTTTTTCTGGAATAATTGTGAAGTAAAATTGCATAAAGCTGGAGTTGTTACTATTAAAAAATCCTTATCTTACTTTTATGATTAGTTTTAGTTCCAGGAAAAATATTGATTTAGAATAAATATCAATCAGTATTTGTTATCATTTTGAAAGCTGTACACAACGCATGAAAATTAGTAGGCTTCCAAACTTTCTCAAGGTCTCGGGATAAACTCTGGAAGTACTTTCTTATTTTTATGGATATGCAATGCAGTTTCCCCGTTATTTACAAAAAATAGGCCTAGGCTTTCTTTTATGTGACCCTTCAGAATTAAAAAAAAATTACAAAAAGTATACTTATTTATCTGTACCTTGTGGATGGTCATATATAAATCCTAGCTGCTTCCATTTGAAAAATTTCAGCATGTCGTCGATTGCTAAGCCATATATGTCAGTACTGGGAACAATTCGTATTAAAAACGGGGATTCTGGCCATTGTGTGGATACTATGTTTGTCACAAGAAAGGGAATTCTTGAGTCTTCACAGCTGTGGGCGAACGCCTCATTAAACGGTCCTATTAAAGCTGATATTCCTGTACTGTTTAACATTTCAAAAGCTGTAAAAAGTAAACTGATATAATTCATATTTTGTCAAAGGTAATCTCTCTCAGCTCTTGAAGATGGTATCAGCTGAGAGATATACTTCCTACTCCGCTTAAAAAAACATAAAGTGCAAAATTACTCGCAACAGATAAAACAGCAATACGAAATCAAAACAAACCTAAGCTCGTTCTCCAAGAATCTGGTTTTTTTAAAACTGGAAATATACTGGTACAATATGGATCCATTTATTCATGATGACGACGATAAAATATTAGGGGGACAACTTAACCATATTGTTAAAAAAAAACGATTATCCCAGATGGCAAACGGAAACCTGTTTAAGTAATTTTTACCCTATGTTAAGACTCTGGCATATAAACAAGCAAAGTAGTAAAAAAACAATTTCACAAAAATTCACCGAGGTGGTGAAATCACGAGCATTACCATTAAAATTTGAAATTTTATGAAAAAGTTGAAATAATTCCGTTTGTCATATAGAAATATAGATTACTGACAATTAACTCTATGTAAAATACCCATACCAGCGCCCAAAACCTATATTTATATGGATTTAAATCTATCAGATGTCTATAAAAACCTGGTTCAATACTTTTAACACATTGACAAATGTTCCACTAGACAGGTCTCAAAGCTTTAAACTTCAATTCTTACTACTATCAAGACGGGCAACTAGAAAACTGTGATCAAATATGCAAGAAGTGGCATTAATCAGATGTATACTTAAAAATTCAAGGACCTGAAGGGAATTTTAAATTGAAGAAATCTTTTCCCTTGAAACAGCTTCAAAACAGCTTTGACTTTTCCACACACTATACAGCAATACCACGCGCACTTGTCAAATCAAGACAAATGAAAATAATTCATAGTTGCTATCTCAAAAAGAATTGATAAAGACGATACCACTACATCATTGTCAGTAGAACCAAAACAAACTTTGTTCAAAGAAACACAAAATCAAAAAGCATATTTACTAAGGAGTATATGACAAAAATGTTAGATTTCCTAATTGACAATATCTTTGTTGACTATGTTGACCGTATCTATCCAAATGAAATGGAAATCAAGGATAGTTCAGAAACAGAAAGGTAGTTTTATCTCTTGACCTACACCAAGAATTGATTTTACGACAGGAGAGATAACTTTGATTTTCCCATTGTAAACTTTCCGTTTACGTCCAGCACCTGCATACGGAGTTTATATTCTGCGTTAACTAAGTATGGAACTCGGGATTTTTTTCAGCAGGTTTGGGCTGACAAGAAAGCTACTGAACCAAAGGTTTCTCAATGAAAGATTAAAGTCATCACTCCATTCTGAGCTGCGAATGTCCTCGTGGTCTAAAATCTACCAGCAGTGACATACAACCAGTGGCAGTAATAAATGTGTAACAAAATATCGATGTGAATTTGATGCACTGGATGGCTATTTCGTTGCATTATAAGTCTTCAGCAGTTCTCGAATGTTAGAAATCTGGTTACAATACAATGATACTTTATAAGCAAAAACATCAGAACCAAAACAATCTAATTAAACAAGAGTCCAAACTAAGCTAAGGATAACCTCTGCATCAGAAGGAGGAGCCTTAGAAATTTATGATATTTTCCAATCAATTTTGATCGGAAAAATTAAAGATATTTATGTAATGAATCACGCCGGGATAAAAATTCTGGCTACCGGGCTTTGAATGTCAGTAACAGTAACTACACCCACTGGTAGTAATGTTTTATTGAAATTTCAGAATTGTATATGCTGTGTTAGAAGGATTTCGTTTGACAATTACTTACCACTTTTTAATTGGTCAAAATACAGAGTTTCTTTTGGTTCTTCTAAACATTTATAGACAATTTCTGTGTGGTCATTTGGATGTTTGTAGTAATTGGATACATCTACTTCTATCCATGTTGAACACTGATCGTGAATAATTCCTGCAATAATAAATATTTGAACTTAATGGTGTAGTCAAACAAGTATGCACTGTATCAAGGACACACAATGCATCTAAAAGTATTTATAAGGAAAAGAAAAAGGCACAGGAAAAACGTTGTAGGGACTGAAAAACCAAGATATGAAAGAAAAAATATAAACACTACATAAGAGGATGGACAAAAAATCTCCCACCAAAGCTCCGGCCTGAACTCATGATATTCCGGAAGATAAGCATTTTTCTGCTCGTTTAAAGTCCTTTGTTGTGTTGCTTATTAGGTAATCACACCGTCGATAGAAAATAAATGAAGATCAAGTGTTTTCTTAGAGATAAAATGTCTTCCTAAAGAGAGAATTTCCGTCTTCATTTGAGAAAATTCATTAATCATACATTATTAGGCAATCAAACATTTATAAATTAATAAACAAAATAACTGAATTCCAATACAAGAACTCCAGCAAACGCATGAAGTTTGATATCAACTCTGTTAGGGTAAGAATTGCTATGCGAAATACGTATATGCAAGCCATGTTGTTCTAATTTGTTAGCACTATTTTGAGTCGAACAATCATGGCCTTAGTTGGAAAGTCAAAGCCTTATCTCTAGAATAAATGGACTTTTCATATTATCAATGTTAGTAAAATTAACAGTTGTATATAGTATACGTGTAACTTTAAATGCATTTGATTAACGATAGCACTCCACATCTATTTTAAAGAAAAATACTAATTATTATTATTACTTGGCCAAAATGTATTTTTCCTGCCATATTTTCTAGCATTGATATTTGTTTTGTGTTATCTCCTATAAACTGATGTCCTGCCTTAGGCATCACAGATGATTCAGATCGATAGATATATTAAACCAGTATATTATTCTCCAGTATTTTGTGTTTTAGTATTATTTTTTATATGTTATGTTACGTCTTGTTTGTGTTCTAGAGATTGATGTGTCTGTCCACTATTTCCCTTTTGGTACTTCGGTTTTGTCGCTTCCTTTTTTTTTACTATGAACCATTTTCAAAACTAGTATAAAAGTTAGAAATATTTTCTCCATTCTTCTAGGTTCGCTCAGATTAAAATTATATGACAAGGAAAAAGAAACTACGCCAGGTCTGTCTATTTTAGGAAAATCAAATAAATAAAATAAAAAAAATAAAAAAATAAAAGTTTTAGTACATAAAACATAATATTGATACAAAGCAAACTTAATATTGAACAACAGAAAAACAATAACAAAATCAATGAAAAAAACAAACATCAAGTAAAAGATTGCTTCAATAAATATCGACCATAATTCATCAAGAGAAAGCAAGAGAAATCCGAACGACCAGAGAAAAGAGACGGTCAGAGAAAACCAAACAGTCAGACAAAAGAGGAAATGCCGAAAGAGACGGTCAGAGAAAACCAAACAGTCAGACAAAAGAAGAAATGCCGAAAGACACGGTAAGAGCAAACCGAACGGTCAGAAAAAAGAGGACATGCCGATAGACAGGGTAACCTCGAGAACAAGAACAAATTAAAACACGATACAGACTAGACAAAAACAGGGACGAAGGTACAAAATTTTACTTGTGTAATACCCAACACAGAAATAACAAAATAAAGATATCAAAAAATATAAATGAACACACTGATTCATGTTTAACTCCGGAAGACACACCGAATGTTTTAAAAGGCAACCATTCATTAAACAATATATATGTTGCAAGAAAAACATGACAACTGAGAAATAGAATTATACGTTTGTTGTACAAAGTAATACATTCAAACCACAAACCAACTGCAGTTTTCTTAATGACAATCTTTGTTGATTGTTCTGTCTTGTAAGCATGCTGCGTTAATCAACACTTGTAATTGCAACGTGTTCGTTAGGATAGTACTACAGAACGTAGACAATTTACTCTAGAGCGGGATGGCTCTAATGGAACGAAAAGGTCAAATTGATTATTAGATACCGTCATTATTTAACCATGGGACCAAAGTGTTGTTTCAGTATAACTTTGATGTTTGGTAGTAAGTCTTGTCTCCTGATGGGATATTACATGCTTTTTGGATGATTAAAAATTTAGATGAAACAAGCAATCTTCTCCTTTTTAATATAATTAAACGCAATCTATTAAGAAACATTCTTGTGAAACACACATTCTAGGTATATTTGTGGTGCTATATCTCTCGAAGAGGTTGTCTATCGCATAAATAGCAACAGTTTCAAATAAAAATAAATGTACTTTGTAGTGTTAAATCATAAAGCATAGACTGAGATTGCAAAATACCAGAACATCGGTATATAGATCCGACAATTGGAAAACGAGAATTGACCACATAAACTTGATGACAGAGATCAACTTTCACTTGACCGGCCCCTTCCTACTTGTACTTATCATTAAACGTATTTTTGGACTTCTTTATTTAAAATACTGTATACTGTAGCGTTAGAGTATTAAGGGGTCACCGTTTGGCTTTCTGTGTGTTCTGTAGAATTTTCCAGATATATGAATTACCTTAGTATTTATTAAGGTTCACCTTTAAAGAAAGAACAGAAGCTCAAAGTTCCTGTATTTCCTATCTTTTTACAGAACCAAACAATTCTTGTTTGGAAAGTAGATGCGCTGAACACAATTATGATAAAGGGTCATTCTAAAACCATCCAATCAAAGTATATCGGTTTTAAAACAGTTTTAAACAAAATTTCCCAATGGATATTGTGTTAAACTAAGATTGGTTGTGATGTAATCTTAGTTGATGGAATAAATATCGTAGAGGATCATAATCACCGGTGTAGACCCTTTTGTCATGTGTGACAATACCAGAGATTAGAATTTTTTTTTGAAACCGGTGGTCAAAATTGGAAAAGGTTATTTTAATTTTGGTAGGCAAATAGATAGACGACTAAGTAACAGCTATATATGCGCTTCATATGACGCTTCGGGTCAGGAAAACATAATTCATTCCTCCCTTTTGTATTGATTGTTAGTGTTGCCAACGATGTACATCAAAACTGATACAGTACTGTTAAAATTAAATTTATGAATTCTTAGGTTGCTAGGTTTGTCTTTGAATGCAGGTTTCACTTCATTTTATTTTTTTAACATTTAATTATTTTCTCTTTAGATTTTTCTTCTTCGCTATTTTCTATTTCGTGACTTTTTGTTTGTTTAATGTCTTTTTATTTTACTCCATATACATTTTTGTTTGTTTGATATTTTAACTTACTGGAGAATATCATTAATTCATTGAAATTGGTAGTAAATGATACAAACGAGAATCTTATACTAAGTTAAAGATAATACATTAACAGTACATACAAATAAACGATCATTGATAAAATAAACTACGTACACAATTTCAAACATGACAAACTTGTCAAGGCGTTCGTCGGTTTCAAGCTTTTATTCCTTTTGTTTCCTTTTTTATTTAAGTTCAAATTTGTCTTGTCACTTTTGACTATGCACGTTCCATCTCTCACATGGGTATTCTACACTGGACAATTTTCAAATAAAATGTTAAAACAATATGGTATATGAAAGAATAATGAAAAGTAAAGAAATCATAAGTTTTTCATATAACTGATTCACTTTTCATGTAACAAATTAAAGTGTTTCCTTAAGATTAGACAAAATATTGAACAATATTGAAAGATTTTATTTTGCAATAAAATCAGTTTAACACGTCAATCAGTTTGAATAATCACATCTCTACGGTACATTTCAAGTTATAATATTTCATGAATTTCATGAATTTAGATTGCGATTTTGTAGACTTCATTAATTTCAGCTTTTGCACACTTTTATGAGTTTTTAGGTTCATCTTAATGGTAAAAGATAATAAATAACCAGTACAAACCAAGCTTTAATTCATCACGTCATAATTATTACACAGAAATTTATTGACGTTTTTTAATTAACGATACTTTTTGGAGCACTTTAAATATTTTGTTTGTAATTGTTCCGTCAATTTCCGCGGACTCAAATCACGCACTTGTTCTTTTATTTTTCAAATAAAAAAGTCAATATTTGAGATAATAATCAAAATAGAATTAAGCTTTACACCGAACATCTATTAGGCCAAAAATACGATATTTTTGTTCATTTCAATATGATCGTAATAAAATAAATATGTTTATACAAGGCTACCAAGTTAGAACAATAGTGATAACTCATCCCATTCAAAAACACCGGAATTGACACGTACAAACTAAATAAAGGTTTATAAGGACCGGACTTAATAACTTCTTTATGTATTTTTGCAGGCGATAAATTAAATCTTTAATAATACCGGTTTTCAGTAATAATTTGCAGACATTTTCGGTGTACAATAGAGACTAAACAAATTTTAAGGAATTGATTGATATCATACATGAGCATACTACATATTCATCGTAAGCAAGGGAAAATTATTATGTTTGTTTGTTTCAACAATATTCAGTCATACTGCAGCTGTCAGTTTTATCAGGGAATATATATCCTAAGAGAACGACAACCCTGGCTTCTGTTTCGTAAAACATCTCAAATTGAGATTTTCCTGGAACTTCTGATTTTTACCTCAAATATTGGTAATTCTGCCATTATTATTTGTCAAATTTTGAGTTGATGAGAAAATTGACGCCAGGGAAGGTAACTGAGCTGTTGTAATTGAAATGCGCATTTTTGTGTTTCAAATAGTGACCTCATGCCGTAAAAGGTGATTAAGACTTCAGTGAACTTTACAGGTAAGATGGACCATCACGCAGACACCGAAATAGGTAAAACGAAAACAGTTTAGGACCGAACTAAACAAAAAAAGCTTTCTAGTTCACAATTGCAAAACAAGATTAAAGCAAACTGTTTACATTATTCAGGGGCACCTGTTTTCACCCTTGGTGCCTTGGTGTTTGTGTGGCTTATCAGTTAGTTCAATGTAAATGTGTAAGGGTTTAATGTTCTTTTTTGTTTGGTCGTGGCTTGTTTTTCCATTGCTCAACGTTGTTCTAACTCCTATTGTCTATAATATTTCGTGTCGGTAATGGTGATAATTAATTACTATGAAAGTAAAGAACTAAAAATTAGTTTAACGAAAAAGCATTACAACTTAAAATTGAACATAAAATATCATTGACGTTTCATTTTAATATTGAAATTATACAGTTACAACTAGACTCCCAAGGTCGGACGTTTTATAGAAATAGGTCATTTGTTTTGTCCGCCTGCAGATAGAAGCTTTGCTCAAGGACCGTATATTGGTTAGGCAAGATGTTTAAAAAACGGAGCTTCCTTCAGAGCAGCCAGGATTAAGAAATTGGTAGCTTGGTTACTTAGCCATGAGGAAAAACACATTCCACAAGGCCTCCACTGATTAGGCGGGATGTATGAATTCTTAACCAGCGTCCTTCTCAGGTGACGTAACACAGCCAGATAAACCATACAGGTTAAATAACATTTTGCGTTTCTGGTCAGTTGTAATGCTTAACTTACGGCCCCTTCCCAAACCGTCCAAATTAGACTTACTTTGAGAAAAAAATTCCGCGGCATTACAACAACCCCGCTCCTTGTATGATTTATTGTTTGGTAACTTGTTCCTTTTCTGAATATAGATAAAAATATTTGTCACTGGACAAACAATCAATCAATCAATAAATATTTTTGTTTTGTCTTTAATTTCAAGCTCATTTGAGTATATGTTGTGAAGATAACCACCGAATCGTGCCTTGTTCAGTGGGATAACATCATCTATATAAATAGAGCTGGAATTAAAGGATTGGGCTAACTTTCTTCCTTTTTTCTACGACAGCGCTTGAAAAAAGTCTGCCTCAAATGAATGAAGAAATAGATCGGGGAGCAGAAGCACAATTAGTGCCCACTGCAATGCCGATCGTCTGCATGAAAATTTGGTCACCAAATTGAACAAATATGTTGTCAATTAGGAAATCTAACATTTTTTGTAATATCCTCATCTCTATATTTGTTTATTGTTTTTGTATGGAAAAATGTGTTTTGGTTCTACCGACAACGATGTATTTGGATCGTCTAATTCCTTTCTTTTTGAGAAAGCAACTATAAATCAAATCTTTTTGTCTTGATTTGAAAAGTACATTTGGTATAGCTGTATAGAGTGGAAAAGTCAAATTGACTCAAAATCATTATGGAGGATTCACTTGATGTTGATATTTTAGCACTTGTGCATCATTTTATTCGATGTTTCATTTGCGATAAAAAAAAAACGATCGCTCGATTGTTTACTTAAATGAAGATAGTCAAAAGTAAAGCTATAAGTCTTATAATGAAAGTAAAGATCCTTTAAAACTGAAGGCACATCTTGCTCCAAATGCGGTACATCTCGCATTAGTTTCATAAGTATGATAAGTTTTGCTTGATGCAGTATTTATCAACATATGACAAATGTTTGAAGGCTGAATTCTACCAAGCCATGAGGGAAATCATTTCACAATACAAAAATAGTCTAACAGAATATACACTGCATGCGTTAATAAAACATCTATTCTTATCAACTTAATGTCTCAAAAGTGAACTGAAATAAGATTGTTCTTTTGTTGTTAGAGGGCATGGTTTCCCATAGGCATTTCAAAAGTGCAATTCACTGACATTTATATATGCTTTGACGTCAAAAAACTATGAAAAGACATTTTACTGTTGCTAATAAAGTTTTAAAAATGTTTTCAGGTTCAACTTTTAGTCTTATTTTACGACACTCAACCTTAAACTAACAGACAAACAAACACTATATAGAAATGCAAATGGTACCAAAGCAAAATATTTAAAGTCAGCGTTTAACGTGGATTACTAACAGTGATTGCAGAGCTAAATACACTTTTGGTGACTATTTATTCTTTAGGCTTCGGTTTGATAAAACATCTCAATTTGAGATTTTCCTCAAATATTGAAAATGCTGTAATTTGATTCGTCATTTTTGAGTTCAGGAGAAAATTATTTTTTTTTTATGAAACTGAAGTCAGACTTAAATAGCTGCAAATATTTTATAAAACTAAAACCGTTAACACAGATGTATTGAACTTCAACCTCAATCACTTACTTCATATATCTGCAAAAGTATATGCAAAATTTCACTTCCTGGACCAAACATATAAACTGTATATAACATTTATTAGCACTACTTATTGCCAAAATATGCCAACATAAAAACAGACTTTAATTTTTAATATATTACACGAATAAAAACGCAATAAACTTTTTACAAATGATGATGTTAAGAATTATGAATTGTAAAAATTTGAATATTCTTTAATTAAATTGTTAAAATATTTATGCATATACTCCTTTAATATAAAATTTCATAATATATATTGCAGGTAATGTTTGTCAATGTAACCGATTATCATTAGAGTTTTAATGTCCTTGAGTTCAACTAAATACATATAGTCTTATGGGCTTACAAAAGGCCATATTCTGAAAAAGTATTTTAATATATATTATTTAAACATTTGAAGATAAACACGAAATATTGGGGTCTAAATTGTTTTATCGTCCTGTAAGATGTATCCTTGGTTCGTTTATTACTAATTTCTATATTCATAAATTTGATTTCAGCAAAGAATAACAAATCTGTAATTTTTAAATTATTAAGAAGTAAAGATTGATAATTCGGTTACGATTTAAAATTTAATTCCACATGTGATTTAACATTTAATCAACATAGCATGTAGCAATATTTCTTAACACCTATTTTGTATGTCATTTGTTTTCATGACAAGTATACTTTTGACTTCACATTTCACAGATTTTATTGTACTTCATGTGCAGGACGCCCACTCTAATTAAGAAACAATTCCAGTATTTTATTCATTTCAATATTTTTTAAAGAACTGATTACGAAAGTGTTATACTTCAACATAATAATTGCTATGTATTCTAGTCACGCAAGACACATCAGATTTGTTAGCTAACAGAACAAATAAACTTTTTTTCTTCAACATTTTATTACAATGCAAGTAATTACTTCTTGTTTCGGATTTTCTCCCTGAAATCCTCATTCTATAAAACACTGCCAGAAATATTCAACATGAAACAAATCAAATTTCAATGGACACTTATCAACCTTAGAGTCAAATGATTAGAAATGCCATCTCATAAATTTCCTTGGGGGAATGGTCTTTGTCATTTAGAATGATCAATGGTTACAATGGTCACAATTAAAACAACAAAATAAACCTTTACCTACCAATATCTGACAATAGAGTGACAGTGGGCATTATTAAACGGCATCAACGGAAAATGTGAATTTGTGTTTTTAACAATGGTTTTTTCATATTTAGGTCGTTGATAGAGATTAAACTACCACTTGCCTAAGCAGATAGCTTAAAATAAATGATTTAGATGTTGATGGTGTTTTTGTTCAAAGTTTTGTCTTTCCCAAATATGTGAAATATTTGGTTGTTTGTTTGTTTGTTTGTTTGAATGGCGTTAAACGTCACTTTCAACAATATTTCAGTCATATCGCGGTGATCAGTTTTACTGGTGGAGGAAGCCGGAGTACCCGGAGAGAACCACCGACTTTGGGCAGGTAACTGACAAACCTTATCACGTGCAATGCGAATTAACCTCAACCTGTTTTTGTATGGTACAAAGCCAGGCGAGAACTCACGTTGTATAGGTGATAGATTACAGTGATCTGTACATGTAAGTTTAATCAGCTACCTAGACCACTCGGCCACCCAGGTCCCCTATCTAAATTGAAAGAACTTATCATGAATAAATGTATTGTTGGCCATGGCCTTATCTGTCTTCCGATTTAACGATTTCTGTCTGTCCCTTTGGTATCTTCGAATTCCTTTTACTGTATTAAAGCTAACAAACATAATAGTATAAACTATAATTGGAGCGTAAAAAATTCGCTGGAAGTTTTGGATAAATTACAGGCGTTAAAAACCCATTGAAACTGTTGTTAGTAATGATTTCTCTACTCTTTTAACTACACTTCCACATTATGTTATTGAACAGAAATTCCCATATTTGATTGAATGGTGTTTCGATAAAAAAATCATAAGAATATTTGCTGTAGAAGAGAATTGTCATTTTTTCTCTGACTTAAAAGACAAATGTAAAAGATATACTTACTGGACCTGTGAGGAAATGATTGATGATGTTTATTTCCTTATTGATAATATTCTTATCCATTTCCGCATAAAATTCATAGACAGGTCGTGCTGTAAATTGTGCTTCTGTAGTAGCAGATTTGTTTCTCTACTATTATGATTCTCGGTTTATGGCCAATTTCCACAAGATACCCTCTAGAACTTATTTGATAGACCAATTAAACAATACCTACCGTTGCCTTGTTTATATCTTTTCATTTGATAATTCAGATAATACAAATACACTTCCTAGATTTGTCCAAAAGGAATAACCTTTAAATAAATCCAATAACAATAGCCACAAATACCCTTTTCTCGACTTAGATCTATATATTTCTCAAGGTAAAATCTCCACCAAAATTTACGACAACAGGGACGATTTCTCATTCCCAATTGTCAATTTCCCTTCATTGACGGGGACGTTCTTTGGCTCCTTGTACGGTGTATATATTTCGCAGCTTATTCGATATACCCGTGTTTGAAGTGACGTGTTAGATTTTAATGAACGCAATCTCTGTAAACTTTAAACTTACATTTTCTGTGTAACTATTACTAATGTATTCCAACGGACCTGAAAAAAATTGAATCTGTCCATCGGGATAGCCAGTCTGATGTCCTTCGTTCAAGTAAACAAATATGTTCCCGTCTCCACCTTCAGTATAAATTCCTTAAAATAAAATTGGATTTTTTAAGGGTTGTGTGTTAAAGAAAATGGATCCTTTTGCTTAGAGTATATATACAACGAATTGAAAGCCTCAATAGTCGTAGTTATAAAACATTAAAACAAAATTAATGAATATTGCATTAGACAATAATCACTTATGTTCATTGTATATAAACAAAAATTAAGAATCATTTCTGTAAACATTTTAAACATGTCTCTAGGGTCTACAAAGCACTTGAGCATGAGGACATTACAATTCAAAAAGTCGGGAACGTCGTCACCAGCTCATTGCGACAAGCAATTTATGTTGAGATCTTGTACTAAGACATCCCTTTCAACTAATAGGAATTCGAATATACAAAAGGTGCAGACAGAAATCGTTAAGTCGGAACACAGTCAAGACCATGATCAACAAAATAAAATGAAAGACAAACATAGAACACACGACACTACACTGAAAACTAAAGCTGGAGTAACACGAACCCTA
>JAULBM010332197.1:0-12978 GCA_032357055.1 Geukensia granosissima
TGTCATGAATACAAATCCGTTCCTATACCTATTGTGACCAACATCGATTGTGACTATACCCAGGCTTTGACTACTGAGTAACACGACGGGTGCCACTAGTGGAGCAGGAGTTGCTTACCCTTCCGCAGCACCTGGGGTTCCGGTGGCACTAATAAATACAATGAAGGTGATATTGTCATAATGCTGGACTTTCTAATTGACAATTTTTTTGTAGAATTTGGTGGGGGGTATTTTAACAGACTAATGGGCACAAATTGTGCTCCCCTACTAGCCGACTGCTTTTATACTCGTATAAAGCAGAATTCATTCAGGGACTCCTGCGAAATAACAAAAAATTGTCCAAATTATTTAATTTTACTTTTCGCTACATCGGTGATGTTTTGTCATTGAATAATCCTACGTTCAGTGAACATCTCGACCAAATATATCCCAGCGAATCAGACTCAACAAAATCTGTCTCAGACCCAGATTTATTCCTCGAATTTGACGAAGAGGGAAAACTTGTTTCTAAGATTTACGGCATTAAGGAAACCACGGCGGGTGTTGCGTGCAAAACAGTTGATGCTTAACCTTCATGAGCACTTGATCACACTCCTGTTTTGTAAAGGAGTTCATGGATTCCAAACTTTTGCTGCTTTCGTTTTCTTTTTATCTTTTAGTTTGTTTCAAATTTGTTTTGTCTCTCTGAACTAAGCACTTCTGATCTCTCACATGGGTATTCTACACTGGATTTGGTGAGGGATAAGCATCTTTTGTGGTAATTACATTAAGCTTTTGTTTGCCCTAAACATTCCCCAGGGACTGCAAAGATATCTTAAATCTGTCAATAATACCTTCATTTATTCTTTTCTACTCATATGAATTATGGAACATCCCTTCAATTAGACATTTTAATTTGGAAGTGAGGAATCCTTATCTGCTTGACCTTTCCCTAAATCTACTTCCACGTCAGTTACTCAATTTACTTCGTTATTAAGTCCTATAATGGCTAAGTTTTATGGATTCATATTTAAAAGACAAAGCCAGATTACATTCTTCCTGGGATCAACTAATAACCTAGCCAGTAACAAATGCTTGTTTCTTATAGAACTTGTACCTTTAATCAACCCCACTTCTTCATTAGGGAACGAATTCGAAAATATCATCTATCAATTCACTATGAGCAAGCACTGATACATCATGCAACAGGTTAATCCTTACACAGGTTTTGCCCTTTCTCGGATTGACCTTTTAACCACTTTCTAAAACAATCCATTCCCAAGATACTTGTTAAATCTCAGCAACAAACACTTCCTGTTCAAAATAACATGACACTAACATAAAAGTAACATTGACCTTTCAGAACACCTTCAACTTATTTCCATCTGCAGTGTGCAGTCTTGTAATTGTATTCTGCAACAAACTGTTCTCCACCTGAAGCTTTTGAATATGTCTATGGACAAAACACAAACGGGAGAACATGTGTCTACTAAAAGCTTACAATTGGTACGATCGTTTTCAACCTTTACATATAAACAAGAACCTGTAAATTTTCCCATCTGTCGATTCTTCTACTGAGTCTTTTAAAGAACTTGGTTAAACTTTCCCGTATTTGATTTATCTGCAAACGCAGAAAGTTAACCTTTTCCAATGAAAGGGTATTAAACCTGTATTCTGTCTCTCCACTAATCCCAAATTAATTTCAATCTCATCACTGTAATGCACACGTTCTTTTCTTTTGGACGATTTTCAGAACAAAACCGAGCTAGAGTCACATCCTCACCTTCAGCTCCTAAATGTTTATAGAGAAACTTTCTTCTTTCCTCCTATCACCCCAATAAGGACAACAACTACTAATGTGACCCACTTCAATGCAATCGTGACAAACTATACTTCTCGATTTATCAAAATTGCTTAAAGAACAACTCCTATTTTTATCACCTATTACCCGTCCAACTATCTCTGTATGCACCATTTGGGGTGGGGGTTTCTTCTACTTTCCATTCTTTTATGTTCCGTTTTCACACATATATTCTCTTAACTTATTATCGATTACTTGAGAAATCTGAGCCAACATGTCTATCTCTGACATTTGGGGCTTTTCAAAAGTAGATGCTTTCAGGGACTGTACATGTAAATCATTAGTTGGTTCATCAAGTGCCTTTGAAATGCTTCAAAATCACTGGAGAAAACAACTGCCAGACTTAATATTTGGGGATGATGGAATTGTTCGATTTTTTTTAAATCATAAATCTCCAGATACCTCAAGGTTTAATAGGCCTTTTGTGGGAGTCTACGCAAACTATACCCGTATTCCGAGCCTGACTCATCTTTTTGCGCTTTCGATTTCGAAATTCTCATCGAAATGCGATTTCATTTTCTCTCGTGTTAAATTTTTGTTCTAAAACAGTTTTCAGAGATCGGAAGTCGGTTGATTGGCTCAATGTAAGGTCGCCCAAAATTTTCTTTGCTGCGCCTCAAAGACACATGGTAAGCTGTTTTCCCGTTCGTTCCAACCATTACACGCTTAGACTAGTTCAAATTGAACAATGTATCAATCCCCTCGGGGTTTTTCCCCGTCAAAAATATCAGCTTCTTTCCGTTTCACGTTAAAAAAACCCGAAGTTTGTTAGATTCTGGACTCTCAAAATAGTCCTAGGCGGATGTCTCATAATGTGAAGGAAAACCAAAGGGTCGCAGGTGGGTTTGACGGACATTTGGACTACTAGATAACCTTAGCGGGTGAAATTTATAACATTCTACTGAATAATCATTAGGACAATATCTCTACTTGGTTCAAAAGTGAGACCTGCCCTGCTTTCAAAGCTACTATGAGAGGGTGACCTATTTTAATAACCCGATATTCCGGCTCTTAAAATATTCTCGTGGAGCATGTTTAAAATTGAAGTCTTAGTGGTGTCCAGGACTGTATTCATTTGTTTGCTCTAAATTCAGTGTACAAAACAGCAAAGAACTAGCACATGGCTTTTGTGTAAATATTTTATGCCTTGCTCCCGAAGATTAATCAAGGCTGCTTGATTTCATAATCGGTGTAGTTTTGTCTGTTTGTCAAGGTTTCGGAGTGTTTCAAACGACACCTGATTAAGTTTTGACGGTCTGTAATATTTTGTTCTACGATTTCCTAGTCGTTTGTACTAACTGTCTGATTCCGATTCACTGCTAACATAACAAAACTTAACTTGTTGTTGAAAACAATCTTATGTATTCCACTTTCACTAAAATGTGTGTCTTGATTTTTTGTACGATTAAATAGAGCGTAGACGTTTGTTGTGTGTAATGATCATCATATTATAAAAAAGCTTCAATTAAATCTTACCATCTTTCTTATTTAAACTTACTTGGCATCTTGTCGCAAGCATTTTACCATCCTTGTATCTCCCTCTAAAATAGTCTCCCGGACCATCTTCATCAGATGAATAAAGGGAATAGGATTGTTCCATTTTATTGCCCAAATTTAAATCTAAATAACCAACATCAGCCCACAGGTGCAGGACGCGTTATAAAAAAATATACTAAATATACTACATACATTATTCCGTTTGTTGGACGGGATGTATAAATTTTCAACACGTCTCGTACGGGAACGTTACCGCCGTGCACCGTGTTTGTAAAATGCCATGCTCTCAGCACGTTAAAGATCCCTTTGCAACAACTCGAATGAGTGGTGTATAGGTGACTAGTTGCTTAGGCTAAATTTCCCGTCCCTACCCAGTCCCGATTGGGCATCCCGTGTCTATAAAATTCCCCGGCCTAACCCTCTGCTTAATCCCTTTAATGATTTATTGTTTGATAACTTGATATCGTCCTGAATATGCATGAAATATTTGCCACTGGACGTTAAACAACAATCAATCAATCAATCAAATTCCGATACGTTTTTAATTTACGTTTTTACATTGTAAAATATACCCTTTCCTAGATAGTGAGTTTTAAACAGATATATCATGACATGGAGGGGTATTTGCGAAAAAATACCAGGCACGGAAAGAATAATTCACCGAGCCGATAGGCAAGGGGAAATTTATTCCCAAGACTAGTATTTTTCGCAAATACCCCTCCCTGTCATGACATATCTGTTTAATTACAACGGATATCAATTTTTGGTAAATATTCGGAACACTACAGCCTTTCATTGAAAATCTATGAAAAATAATAATTTATGACTAACACAATGTGTATTTTCGCAAAAATTGATTGATAGAATGTTGTTTAGCGTCCAGTGATAATTATTTCATGCGTTTACACGAGAAAACATATAAATTAGTTATGAAGAATAAATCCTGCATTATACCAGATAAAATGTTTTAAAAAAAAAATTTCCGTTATTGTTTTTTATTTTGGCATCAGCTATTTGGAAAAAGACTTGTTTTTGAGTCGAAACTTTATGATTTCAAATGACTAAATTTCAGATTATATAAAGCAGACAGCAAAGAACTAACTGTCAGATTATGTAAAGCGACAATCAAATTGTTTACACAATATCTGACATTTATATATTCTATGTTTTCTCGTATTTAAAGTGTAGTCTCTCTGACATTTAAACCATAAAACTTTTAATTTTCATATTGTTCACTTTACGCAAATGCTGGCATTTAAATTTTTCACATCGACTGTGATATTTTTTATAACTGAAAAACTTTTATTGTTCGTTGTACTGTTGCTGCAATATCTAGTATAATGCATATCATCCTTGGTTTCCATTATTTGTTTTGTTTGATGTCGATTGTCTTGTACATTGTAACACGACTCTTGAAAAAAAATGTAAAAAATTGTACGACATATAATAGGTACATGTAAGATATGGGGTGAATTAAAAGAAATAAAGGTATTTGATATTGCCTATCAACTTTTTCTTTCTATGTTCCATATTGATCTGTTTATTTGTTTGACTGGGGTTTAATGCCACTTTAAACAATATTTCATTCCATATCGCGGCGGTCAGTTTTACTAGTGGAGGAAGCCGGAGTTCCCTGAGTAAAATACAGATCTTAGGCAGGTAACTGAAAAACCTTTTCACATGCGATGTATGCAACCCGTTTTTATATGGTAATATGTCAGGCTTAAACTCTCGCGGTATAGGTGATAAGATACAATGATATTTACAGGTAAGTTTATATCAACTACCTTGTCCACTTGGCCACCCAAGCCCCCTTCGCCGATATGAAAATGAGCAATACGAAAGGTGTCAATAATGAGTCTGGCTTACATTCCGGTTTTTGGTTCGGTCCGCATAGCCCATAATTATATATTCTTGATTGCTATGATGCTAAAAAAATTCAAAGACTCACAGTCTCATAAGCAATCGGCGTGTCGTAGAAAGTGACAGGGACATAGACCCTATATAATATCAGGTCGGGATCACGAAGACATAACTTCGTGGATAGCAGTGGTTTTCAGAAGTGTTTCAAGATATTTTATTATTATAGCGTTTTAAGGGTATATCTTGTTAAAGGTCGGATAGTAACTGACAGATTTCAACTTAATTTTAATTTAGAATTGAGAGGAAGACGACTATCTCTTCTGGAAACTTGGTCCTACTGCTTGGTTACATAGGAGTGCGTTCGCTTCCTTCTGGAATTGACACTCCCGATTTGACACTGAATTTGACATCAAGAACTCCACGCAGGACATTGGACGCTTATGTTTCCGTAGCAACTGATCCTACTCCTATTTTGTAAAGGATTTCGTTGATTCCAAGCATTTCTGTTTATATTTTAATTTGTTTCAAATTTGCCTCTTCTGTTTGAAATATTCACTTTTAGATCTCTCACAGAGGTATTTTACACTGGATTTGAACAACATTTTATACTTTTTATATACTGTAATTGCGAAATCTGATTTTTTTTACATTTTGTTTTTTTTTTTCAAATCATGAAGATGAACAATAACCCTTAAGATCTTTAATATACATCTTACTGGTAAACATTTGCAGCAGAATACAGATATAACATATCGTGTCGAGATCATCAGTTTCTGTAGTCGGCTTGGGGGAATTTCTGTTTAATTTAAAAAGTTCGTCTGCTACTATTTATGTTTTCTTGTTGTTTTCTTTGACTAGTCGTCGGGGAGGGTTGGAATATCACAAAACTGGTTCAACAGTTTTACCCCACCACATCTCCTATGTGCTTGACCAAATCAGTTATTGTAGTTCTAGGTTTGTCGTTGTCTTAAATGATTTGTTTCAAAATCAAAATTTCGATTACTTGTTGCGCATCTACATGTACACGCTGTGTGCTATGAGAAAATAAAGAGGCTTAACCTAATCCTGATTAACGAAATCCGGATCCAGATAAGAGTCATACGTTCAGACTAGAATTGGTGTTTGGCTTACAAAAATGAAAAAACATGAGGTAAATGGCAGACTGACCACAATCCAACAAGTAGAAAAAACAAGGGGACTTTTCAAATTTAGTGGTCTGTACAATGCCTTCGACAAGGATGGAATACCACTCAATGTGAAACGCTCTAAATCGCCCCCAAAAAGTAAAAAGTGTATACGTAAAATAATCTCATTGATATCTGAATATTATCAAAAGTACATAGAGCTTTGTATGATTTTAATTTTACTATAGAATTATATGAACTTCTCTCTTTTTACATTTTAAAGTTACAATTTTTTATGGAAAGTTGCCTACAGTTGATGCGCACTGACATTTTTTTTTCAATCTATTGGAAAGAAAGCTTTAAGAATATGTAACCTTTTTTCAACGAAAAAATATTTTATTTTTAACTCGGAGATCTAGAACTATTTCCACACATTTGCATACAAGTATTGAGTGTAAAGAATATCAATATATTATTCTTGCCCTCTTCACCAGAACAATTTTATTTTTCTCCATGATGGTTGTCGTCAAATTGTCAGACATTTATGACTTTATGCTTGTAAACAATTATGTAATTGTTAAAATTAGCTTTAACTTTCATTAAGTTTCATCTGAAGTAATTGTAGAGCAGATATCTGTAGCTTCAACGACTTTTTATTAAGTTATATGTCCAGCAAATTATGCTTAATTTTTTATTGTGTGTTATAATGCTACTGATAAAAAATAGGAGATGTGGCATGATTGTCCATGACACAGCAATTACCAAATAACAGTCGAAATGAAACATCTACAGATAACAATACGGTGAATAATGAAAAGATCCCTAAAACATGAAACTATGATGTCATGTTATTCCTTGAAATGCACACATATCATATCACATTTCACTCAATATTAGTAAATTTAGAGCAGTGGGTCGAATCCAATGCTGGTGGACCAGAGGTTACATGGGTATTTCAAAAACTTGTCTAGATTATATTGCCACATATTAGTTTACATAAATTTCCATTAATACTTAACTACAGAGATGACGGAGAAGACTTCATTTCTTGTAACATTCAATGCACATGGATTAAGTTGCCTATTTGGTTTGTTTGGATATGAGAACTTTATTATGCAGCTTTACCTTGTCTTCGTTATAAAACTACAGATGAAAATTTTCTCTTGGAATTGTGCATATGGATTATTAAATTTCATCTTACATGTGTTAAATCTATTCGATATATTTTAAATTTCTGCCGCTTTTTGTTGATGCGTGGTGCAGTCTCCGCGAAATTTACAACAATTGTTTTAAATTTTGATCAATAGACATATTTCTAACGCACCCGAAGGTAGAAAAATAACATAAAAACTTGTATTGTTTAGTCTTATTGGGGTTTGTGAACTACTGTTTTTGTTCAATATTGAAAAAAGTTAACTGACAATTATTTGTTCCGATTTTGTTATTACTTTAAAATTGGAATTCCAGGTTTGTTTGAACGGTTGTACAAAATATGTCCTGAATTTTGTCCATAATTGGTAGTCATACGGTAGTTAAAAGCTAACGTTTTAGCGGTCATATTGGGCACTTTGTTAAATTAACGTTTTAATTTCTATGATGAAATTTAGGTATACTATAGATTTTTTGGTCATTCAAAAGAATAGTCCTATTCGAAAACATATTTCCGGAAGTCCGAGTTTGGTTTAAAAATAAGATTTTGTAAGGTGGGTAGTCATCCTCCGTTTCAGGGTCATATCCGCTCCGCTTCCAGACTCGTGGACATTGACGAGCTTGCGAGCTTGTTTCCTTGTGTGGAGGTTGGTGGGTAGTGCATCACATCGACGTAAGAACGAGCAAGGAGAAAAACCCAGCTTTCCTCTGTAATTTATCTTAAAGCATTTGCTTTCTACGACTGCCAATTTACGCTCCACAGTTTAATTTATAAAAACTAGAAATGAAAGCTTTAACTATTTGTCCTCGACAGAAATTGATGCACGTTTTCTAGGTTTTCACGTGAAACGTGATTTCTATGGAAACTTTATTTCATACTTCCCGGAAGCCGGGGACCAGAATGGTAATTTAATTTAAGAAGGAACCACGGCCTTCGGGAAATGGGTTTTCGGAAAGGAATATATGAAAGGTTTGTTATCGTTTGATTGTAGATTTCAGGTAAATATACCACTAGATTTAATTCAGTTGAACTAGGCAGAAGTACAGTTTATAGGGTCATGTATAGAAAATGCTGTTCAACATCGAGATTTAGATATTTAACTAAGATGAAAAGTATTAATTTTAATACACTTATTTTGTAGTGATTGTTTATTACAAACATTTTGTCAGGTTTAGTAGATGTCCATAAGAAATGAGCTTGAATACTTTTTTTTTTTAATTTACTTATAAGTCATTTCAAATTTCTTTTAAACACGATCAATAGTATAAAAATAGGAAATGTTGCATGATTGTCCATGAGACAGCAATCCACCAATGTCGGTCGAATTTAAACTTCTACAGGTCACATTATACACTCAATAATGAACCGGAGTCCATACCATAACGGGGGCTAAAAAGGCCCCAAAGAACAAAATATGAAACTATTCAGAAAACACGACAATCGACCTTATCTTTTGAATAATGGTGAAAAATAACAACAATTGACTTATATTGTTCATCATATGTACATATAGTATAATTTAATACTTTGCGCTATTCTAAAGAAAAACTGTGAAATTCAAACAGCTATCCATTGGCTTAGCCATATAAGGAAGATGTTATCTAGTTAATATTTAAGGTATTGCTTATGTTAGACACATCATTTTCAAATCATTAACAAATATGGAAACACTATTTTTTCTCCTAAACTGCTTTCTGTGTCTTGTTTGTCTATTAACAAACGCTATTCACTGCTTAGCAGTTTATACTACCAAGAAGTCAATGACTACTTTACATGCAGGAAGAATTTTACCATCGTTATTTCTGTTAATAGCATCTGTATGTTTGGTACCAATAGAAATATACACGGGTAAAAGCCAAGGAATTTCAACCACGGATCTCGGATGGATACTTGGTAAGTTGGTCTTTTACTCTTAGATTTGACATTACTTCAGAATGTCATAAATATAACAAAAAAGTGGTAAGCCATTTAAATGACGTAAAAATATACTGGTAAACGGCACATTGAAAACAAATTTTAAAATGTCTTACACAATTCTTCATCGTTTTTACTAAGTTTGGGATCTAAAATGTATTTCTAGGAATCCTATTTTCATTAACTGGAAATCGAACATAATACTTACAACTGTAATAAACGAGCAAATAATGTGTTTTGGTGGTTATGGAAAAGCCTTCTGCTCTGTACGTCCATCGTTTAAAACATATACCCTAAAGGAATACATTTCTTTTACCAAATGAAATAGAGAGCTCAAATTACTTTATTGTATTATAAAAATCATCTATTTTGACATTCCAGATAAACTTGAAATATTTCAAATCGGAATGCTGCTCGGCCTAAACCTCCTGACCGTCATCACTAAGCTAAGATGTTACAATTGTAAAGGGATTGCTTCTACTGTGATAACAAAGAAATTTATTCTGTTAGCAATGGCTGTAATTGTAGTATTATCGCTATCCATATCCATTACCCTATTCCTCTATCGACCGACACAACTTCACACTACCCAAATAAATGCATCTATACCATATACAAGAATGACTGTGACAGTGGAAATGATATTCTACCATGTATTTGGGATATTTCCTTCGATAGCTGCTTATCTTCTTTTTCTCATTTTTGCCTTGAGGTATCTAAAATCATCAAGTCTGAAGAGGACATTAAGCACACAACCATCCAGGAAATCTTCACCAATGAAACAATTCTCTTCGATTAGAAAAATGTTTCTCGTATATCTTTCAGTGTTCTACACTATATGGATACCGTTTGTAGTTCTCAAAATGTTTTGTGTCTATACAAATCACGTAAGTTTGACAAAATATGCTAAATCCACACTATCTTTGAAGATAGCGATGTTCACATTAAACCCTATTGCTAATGGGATGCTCCAAAAAAGATGCAAATGTGAAATTAGGGAAATGTTTTCAGGTGTTAAAAATCTCATTTTATCAGCAATCGATCAAAGTAACAGTTTTCTCTCATCCAGCGAACTTTCCAACAAAAAATCTTTTGATACATCAGAACAGTTGGTAGACCCAACTACCCAGGACAGTCCAGTTTTATTTTTTCCTGAATCGCCATCACATAATAACGAAAATGCATCACATGAAGAACAAAGAAAGGACAAAACAGTGGAGAAGCTAACCGACCAATCAACAATTCTCTGTATACGACGTCTACAGCGAGCTTTACCAATGATAGAAATTCATCATACACAGAATCTTGAGGTATATGATGGACGTTCCAGTGGAGCATCGCTTTGTATAAGCGGCGATTCAAGGGATATGTCGCCGTTAAACAGCGCCTCACTTGCACATCCGTCTGACGTTTCCCCTTTTCTATCAGAAGATGAGCCACAACTTTCACAAGAAAAAAGTTTATCTGTTGATATTCCGCTTTGTTCGAATCCACCAAGAAAATCTTCTGCAGAGCATTCCCCTTTATGGAAACTAACACGAAAATCAAGTAGTTTATCCTTTCCAGATCCTACATCGAGAAGGATGGTTACCCTGGAGCATGGTTCACGTGCAGTGCAAACTTCATTCGAAACAGTTGAGAGGTCGTATGGTCAAAGTTCATCAGACCCTGTTGAGCTAAACATGTATCATTGTGAAGACGTCTTTGTTTGTTTTGAACAACACAATACCTTCATGATAAAAAACAGGACAAAAAAGGGGTTATTAAAGACATCCCCGGGCAGCGCGAATTCTACAAAATCATTTGTGTTTCCTCCGCGACGGGTTTCAATAAGTCGAAAAAATAGATCATCTTGGCATGTTGAAAATAGATATCTGCTTGACAATGAAATAAATGAAAACTCTCTGGTATGAAAGAAAATCAAACATTAAGCAAAATTTATTTACTACTGTAATGGTAAATCGCATGATATGTATTTACCCCACATGTTGTTATTTATATCTTGTTTTTATGTATTCTTTTTTCACTTACTGCTTTTGCATTAAAGAAAAATTGTATCCTCATCAACAATAATTTTCACGTAAATATTTGATGTAAAATAAATGAATTTTGTATTTTACATTACTTCGACGAGTAGATGAAGTTCAGTTAATTGTTGATTTGAATAAAGGAGATCACGTTCAAATTGTACCAAAACCACCGTCATTATATTTATTTTTTAAAGGAGACAATGCACCCTTTCCTTTTAGTTTCGTGCTGAAGATGCCCCTGGTTATATAACCCTATCTGCGTGTAAACGACAAGCAAGACATTACCAACAAAAACGGACAAAGGGGTGCAACTCAAACCATAATTGGAAAATCGGATCAAATTAATTCAATCAACATAAAGTGTAGGTACATGTTTGTCCCAAATTTTAGACTTTGTGACACAAAGATAAGTTGAGAAAATGCTTTTTAATAATCGTCTTTTAATAATTCATTACTTTTTGTATACTGTTCGTCATTTCGACAAAACGGAAGGATATATTTGACTATTTCAACAAAAATATAACATTTTCTGTAAAGATACTCAATTTTAGAAGATGTTTTGTTCAAAATAGATACGATTGTACCAAAACATCACAAAAATATTTTAACTAAACGTTTTTACTTCATAGAACGTTTGGTTGTGATGTTTTCGTGCGATATTAACTAGTTAAACTAAAAATTTTGTTGGATTTTCTTTTTATAGACATTTTTCGATGCAAAAATATATAATCAAAGATATTATCTACTTTTCATTTTTAGATAAATTCTTGGGCCAAATGGGACTTAACGACCATCGTCGAAAAACATGAGTTATTCATTTCATTTCTGTACACCTAAAGTTAGAAGCATTAAAACCAGGAACATGTGAGATACTACATAAAAAGGACACCGGATACATCTAAGAATGCCATAAATGTGTTACAAATATATCAAACATGAAAGTGAAAAGATATAAGGTAAATGTCCGAAAGACTGCACTTTTTATGATAATTAATATTTTGTGAAAATGCTCCAACTTTTTTGTCAGTACCATGACAAAGGAAAAGTTTCTGCATCGATAAACCAATGTTGATGACGTGGTGAGAATATCTTAGTACGCCGTCAAAATAGTTTCTTTTTGAAGCTGAATTGTAGCTTCATTTTTAATTATTTGACTATTTAACTGCAATTATAAGTAATAAATGCTTATTTGACGGGATTTATTGATTAAGAAATATAAAATAACTAATGTTAAATAAGTATGAAAAATGAAGGTATGCTATACATGTATGTACATTTCAAGAAGTACATTCTGATCAGCAGCATTTGATTATTAACATAGGAAATCAAAGATTCAAATAAAGCAAAAGAAGCACTCATATTCTAACAAATCCAACGACAGGGACAACTCAAATTTTCTCTCACATGCAGGTCTTCGGACTTTATTCAGTTTGTGCGTGAGACAGCTGAGTTTAAACATCAATATATTTTTTCAAAATAGCCTTTATTACTATATTTTAAAAATATATATGAATTCATACATACATTTTTTCTAAATCGGTTTTCAAAGAACCGAGTGTT